>PVJC01005960.1:0-56808 GCA_004026665.1 Murina feae | reverse complement strand
ATCCAGGGTCCACTGCCTTCATCCGCCCCCCCAGTGGCCTCTGCAGGGCATGCAGGAGCGTCTGCTGCGCAGTGCAGAGCATCCGAAGCCAGTCCGCTGCCCAGCTCCACCCCGGGTGTGTTCACTCAGCAGCAGGGCCCCACCCAGGGATCTTGCACTAGCGTCCACCCCTGGCTCACCACCCAGCTCTGTGCCAGGTGTGTCCCCTCAGCGGTGGGAGCTCACCAGGCGTGTGCGATCATGGCCCTCCAGTGGGAAACGTCCACGCCTGCACTCACCAGCGCTCCCACCCCCCGGTGAACGAACCCTGAAGGGGCTGTGGGCAGCCTGAAAATGGCCCTCAGCCCCTCACCCAGGCTGGCCAGGCACGCCAGCAGGTGGACATCCCCCCTACCCCCCGAGGTGTCCCAGACTGCAAGAGGGCACAGGCCGGGCTGAGGGACCACTCCCCGAGTGCACAAATTTTTGTGTACCAGGCCCCTAGTATAGGATAATTAAGAATTTAGCCTAGCTTGTTTGGCTCAGTGGATAGAGCGTTGACCTATGGACTGAAGGGTCCCGGGTTCAATTATAGTTAAGGGCACATGCCAGGGATTTGGGCTCAATACCCAGTAGGTGGCATGCAGGAGGCAGCCGATCAATAATTCTCTCTCATCATTTATGTTTCTATCTCTCTCTCCCGCTCCCTTTCTCTCTGAAATGAATAAAAAAATATATTTTTTTAAAAAAAGTCTAAATAATTATTTATGAAATGAGCTTTTCCTCTATGCCTTCCAAATCATGTATAAAAATATACATAAGGCAACTTAGAATCAATCCCTAGGGTAGCAAGGTATTAATAATTTTCTACTCATACAAGCATTTTCATTTAACTATTACTTTCTCATTATAAACATTCTCAATGTGAAATATTTTTTAGCTTATTCTCAGTTAACAGGTTTTATTATTTCACTGCCATGAATCACAAACTAATTCACAAGCTGTAACACAACTACTACAAATTTTAATCTATATTAAAATATTTTATTAGTTTCTAAAACATAAGATTAGTTCATTAATAAGTTTTAAATTATTTTATAAAATTCTTCTACTACTTTTTACTCATCCTATATTAATTCCACCTACCTTCATTGGCATAAGTGCAAGGAAATCTGTGATGAGATTGTGGATTCTACGAATATAAAATTCATCCTGATAGAAGTTTTCTGACACCACTACAGATTCAGTGAGGAACAGGAAAACATTGTCAGCAATTGCGAGCTCTGCCATTGCTTCATCTGCTTCTGTGAATTCAGCCACAGCTAAAAATGTATTTACACAAACAGCACACAAAATAAGTTATTAAACTAGATTATAATATCTCATAATATTCTGTTGATGTTCCAAAATTGCTCAACCTTCTAGTATGTGCTATGCACAAAATAAAGACTCTGTAACTCTAATTCACAAACCCCAAAGAAGTACTGAAAAAATACATAGAAAACCACATGCTTTCATACTAACACCATGAGTGATAAAAAATTACATCAGAAATATACAATGTAACACTGATGTAGTCAGGGAGCTATTATTAAAGTATCAACATCTGAAAATGATGCTGAGGTTTTAATCTCAATAAAATTATCTGGATCATTCAGAAAAAGTCTTCACAGCCCACAAGTCAGACCAAAACCTGAATGACCACTTAAGCAGCCCTACTAATTGGTAATGAAGTAGCAAAAATTGAAAGACAAATCTTAAACTAAAGACTTTTTGTTAGCTTTCTATTTGGAAATTTCAAACAGATTATCTAAAAAAAAAAAAAAAAAAAAAAAAAGACCAAACCTCCATATACCCAGCACCTAGCTTCAATATTATCTATTATAGTCAATCTCATTTCATGTAGATCTCCAAGCGTTCCTCCTCTACCAAAATTAGATATAAGCAAATTTCAGACTATTTAACATTTCATTCATATGTATTTCAAAAAGAAAATAAACCACATACATATAATACCATTATCATATCTTAAAAAATAATTCCTCAATATCAAATATCCAGACAGTGGTCAAATTTACAAATATCTCATGAATGTTATGAAAGATTGGTTTCCTTTTTGCTTTTATAATTTGCGCAGTTTGTTTGCTTGAAACGAGATCCAAATAAAAACTACACAATGCAATTAACTGATACATCTGTAGGCTCCTCCTACACCTTTGAAATTTTTCCCTTGCCCTCTCTTTGCTGAAAAACTGGAACTTTGATCCTGCAGAGTTTTTCAGTGGCATGTGGTGTGGCATGCATCGTATCCCAATGGTGCAGTTAACATTTTCTGTCCTCTGATTATACTAAAAATCAGCAGTTTTATCTAGAGATTTGATCTAACATTCAATTTTTTGGTAATAGTATATCTTAGGTAAAGTTGAGTCCTTCCATCAAAAAATACATTGCTGATTACTTCTTTTAAATTTTACACATAAAACTGCTGTTTAACTCTGCTGTAATCTGGCTTTAAAAAAGAACGACTACATAGCTTATTCTGCTTGACTGTCTTAGAGACCAAATACATAGTGTGCTACTGAAGTACTTCCACTTCCTTGAAAAGGGTCAAGAATAGACATAAGGCAGGACAATCTCAAACCGAGGGTTTTTGTTATACATTTTGAAATAAAGCCTACATATCCACCTATTCCATGCAAACTTCTTGGGAACAAAGTAGTTTCCTAATTCTTAGGATTAATAATGATTACTGAAATTATTAGATATTAATAACAATAATTTCAAAACTTCACTTGAACTCATAAATGTTGGAATTAAAACTGCATGATGATCAATTCAAGAACTATTTATGGGACATTATTCAGTTAATAAGTGGCATTAATAGCTTAATATAAACTGAGTTTTAATGTTAAAATCAGTATATACAAATTTTATATAGTTTGGTAAAATTCCAAACATACCTTATAAAATAATAAATATGTTTGGTAAGATTTTCCAGAAGTCTATGTAGAGAATAGGAACTAATTTTTGAAAATTGAGATTTTTGTTAATACTTGTCTATTATTTCAAGAAATAACCATGTCTACAATATAAGATAAACAATTAGTCTTTTCTAGCAATTTTTAAAATTCAAATTTAGAAAAATATTTTTATAGTTTAAAAATGTTAATATAATATCCCTAATTATCAAAGCTTATAAAAGGGTATGCGCATGTAAAGTTAAAGAGATTAAGTAGCCAAAGATCTAGGACTTGAAACAGGGTGTGGATTCCCAGCCTATTCTTAGCCACTATTCTATAGCCAGCTATAGCATACTGTATGGTGCCTCTCCACATCAGGGAATAGTACAGTAAATTATAGCAAAAGAATCCCATTAATCATCACATAGCCACTTAAAGGATTAAAGGATAATTTCATGCCAGAAAAGTACTGAAATAAGACTTGTAAATCAATAAAGGGATATATTCCAGAAACAGAGTTTGTACATACATATAAATGTCTAATTAGCCACCTATCAGCTTTAATATAAAAAAACATTTGTCCCTAGCTGGTTTGGCTCAATGAATAGAGCATCGGCCTGAAGACTGAAGGGTCCCGGGTTTGATTCCAGTCAAGGCCACATGCCTGGGTTGTGGGCTCAATCCCCCATAGGGGATATGCAAAAGGCAACTGATCAATGATTCTCTCATCATTTATGTTTCTGTCTCTCCCTCCCTCTCTCTTCCTCTCTGAAATCAATAAAAACGTATTTTAAAAAAAAAAAAAAAAAAAACAAGAAAAAAACCCACTTGGCCAAAGAAAGACTCTTAATACAAAAACTGCTTTGTGCAGCCCCCTTGGGAATAGCATGTCAACTGTGAACAAAATGGCCTGGAATCGTTATATTACTAATAGTACCTTGGATGTACGATCCTTTCAACACTAAATAAAAATACTAAGTTAAAAAAAAAAGTTCTGGAATCATACAAATGATATGACACTGGAATCTGTTGACACTCCAAGCCTAGAAAACACTGTCATGAATTATAAATTTTAATAAAAATCTTTCCAGATTTACCATAAAAACAAATGACAACTTTTGGATTCAAATTACAATGAAAGCATAGTTCTCATCAGTTAGAGTACACCACTACCTGAGTATGGTAATTAACATGAATGAAAACAGTGTAACAGGATATGCTACAGTGAGTAACAACCTATTAAGTCAGAATCCCACATCCATTCTTTTTTTTAATGGTTTTATTGATTTTAGGGAGAGAGAGAGAGAGAAACAGTGATCAGTTACCTCCCATTCAGGACAGAACCCAAAACCTGAGCATGTACCCTGACTAGGAATCAGAAATAAACCAGCGACCTTTTGGCACAGGGGAGGGAGCTCAACCAACAGCCACACCAGCCAGAGCCCACATCCATTCTTGATTGATCCAAAGATCTCTTTTCTAATATACTACTAGTATATGTAAGAGAAATAGTATTTCATATTTCTTTTGGGAGACAAAGGGGAAGAAAGGTCTGTATTTTACCACCTTAACTAAGTTTCATTTAATAGCTCTGGATATCTTCCTATGCTCCTGCTTATATATGGCAAAAGTAACACCTTTTCCAAAACACCATTAAAATTGTTATGTTCTTTCTCGTAACAAAATTACCTACAATCAATTTACCTGTCACGTCAGGTAACTGAGATATTCCCCTCAATGCCAGTGCCCAGGCAAGTCGAACAGTGGCTTGCAGCCCAGGCAGTTTCCAAGGCTGCGAGTCTTGAAGGCGAGAGTGAACTGATGCAATGTACTGTCTCTCAGTCAAGAGTGGAAGTTGATGAATCATATCTGAAAACACAAAAATAGACCACTACATGAAAAAGTAGAAAAATGTTCACTTTGATATACAGAAATGTCTAAAAAATCACAGAATTCTCATCAAATTATGATTAACTAAGGTTTGACAAACCAAAAATTGTACACAAACTAAAAACAAAAGAAGAAATCAACAATCCTAAATTTTAATTCTATTATTTCCAGTGGTTGTTATAAGTGTACTAGAAATAAATTAGAAAAATAAAGAGTTACTCATGTTTTCTGTACATAAACTTTAAAATATAAATCAATGCTACTTAAATATGAAAACAGAATCTTACTAGATAAATAAGCCTGAATTTAAAATATTAAATAAAAACTGACCAAAAGAAAGAATGCAAATTGCAAACAAGAACCTACTCTGGCCCTAACCAGTTTGGCTCAGTGGATAGAGCGTCAGCCTATGGACTGAAGGGTCCCAGGTTCGATTCCTGTCAAGGGCATGTGCCTTGGTTGCGGGCACATCCTTGGTGGGGGGTGTGCAGGAGGCAGCTGATCAATGTTTCTCTCTCATTGATGTTTCTAACTCTCTATCCCTCTCCATTCCTTTCTGTGAAAAATCAATAAAATTTATTTTTTAAAAAAGAATCTACTCTGACTGTAAAATAAATGAAATAGCCAAATGATAATTAAAGAATTTTCAATTTAAGTTCAGTTGTACTATGGCACCTCAAACAAGCACAGAATTCTGAATAAAATTAATAACAAATAAATAATGGGAAACACCACTGACTACCCAAGAATTCATTTATTTTACTTCATTGTTTTCTTATAATCATTTTTAAAAATTTATTTTAATTTTATCAAGAGAAAGGGGTGTGAGAGAGAAACATCAATGTGAGAGAGCAACATCGATTGGTTGCCTCTCACACGCACCCAGACCAGGGTTTGAACCCACAACCTGGGTATGTGCCCTGGCTGGAAATCAAACGGCCAACTTTTGGTGTACTGGACGACACTCCAACCAACTGAGCCACATCAGCCAGAGCTCTTATAAGTTGTTTTCATGTCATTTTGTGAATAATTAGTTCAGTGATTCTCAACCATTAAAAGTACATTCTTTAATTTCCTATACTTTCAAAGTTTCTGTCTACTATTGTACATGCACTAATAACTCACTTCTCCCATTTATTAATCAAAGATATACAGAACAGAAATTATAAATGAGTTAGTCAACCTAAACACCTGAAATTGATACAATTACAACCTAATGCCAAAACCTTTGATTATTAGCCTATGAAACTTCCCAGGCATTTCACTAAGCTTTGGAAACTGACAACTTACAAACTTCCATTAACACAGCCTACCCCTACTTAATTCTGTGCTTCACTGCATTCACTACAGGAAATCTAATCAATGTGCTAGCTGGCAGCATTCCTATAGGAGCACAGGGCTGCTTATTCTATGACACACAGTCTGTATGACAACTTGATTGTAAAAAAGGGGCAACTCTGTTTTAAATAAGCCTTTCCTAGTGGCTAAGGATAGCCACCAAAGATGAGTGGGAAATGTCCATTCTTCTTACATACCTAATGAGAAGAGAGGTGGATGATACAATCAAAAGTGAACAGGGATAATTGTTGGAATAATTATAAATATCTATGACATTAAATGGCAATAATCTTCCTTTGCGGGAATCATTTCTGAGGTCCTCAGTTCCAAGCAGTAATTGGTTATGTGATTACCAAGTAAAATTTTATCTACTTCAGAGAAAATATAAGTCAAAGATGATACATTACTAAAAATGGTTTCCTCTCTTAGAACGTTTTCATAAAAGGTTTGAAATATGAATAAATAGTAAAGAAATAAGCAATTAAGTAAATCAGGTATGTGTAACTTGTGAACATGTGTTACATAACCTCTAACACATTCCCATTCTAAAATCCAAAAGGACAACAGAAACATCTAGTAGGATTATATTGTTTTTTAAATATAATCTTATATCTAAACAAGTATGGCTGAATTGCACACAAAGGAATAAAATGTACAATTTTTTACATTAGTAGCTAAAGTATCATCCTTCTTAAATGTTATCTCCACAATTTTACTAATAAGTATAAAATAGTGTATTAATAGGTATAAAACCCAATACCATCGCGCTCCTCTGTGCTTTGTTCTATAAAACTGATATCAAAGCAGTACAGAAGTGCCATGAGAAGAGCCAGATTCACCGCATCCAATGAGCCATTAGCCTCAACTGTCACCCTTTCCAAATGTCCAATAAGGAGCAGGGTGTCATCTTTGCCTAATGGTGACTGGCAAGCCCAGGAGAAAATGCTTTCTGCCAGAGACTGCCTGCACTCCTTGATGAGGTCAGAAACCTAGAAAAAAGAATGTATGATTAAATATGTATATACTAAACATGCATCAAATAAAAGTATATAAATAAATCACAGTGGAAGCATACCTGATCTTATTCCAAAATGTTAACTATCTTTTTTTATAAAGGATAACTAAATAACTATATCTGACTCCTACAATCTCATCTCTGGAATTCTGAATAAACCATATTGTTAATTCCTCATTCTTAAGATCCAAGCTCCTGTGTGGGATAACCAATTTCTTGAAAAGTTCATTCCAGAAAGAGAACTAGAATGGCACATAAGGGACTAGAAAGAACCTAAAATAACCACAGGTCTATTTTTGCAGACACAGCTGCTTACACACTTAAATACATATTTCTAATTTTCCTATGCCTGCCCTAAAAGAATGTTCTAATTGTCATGACTTTTCTGCCTCTGAGATATGACAATCCATAATCTGATCTTATTGAAAACTTGCCTCTTTGCGATGCTTTTCACTGCCCAAACCTCTCTCACGCTGTAGTTTCTCAAATTCATTGTTCACATCAATCTGTGACACCAGAGTAAGAACTTTGTAAGTCAACCCTTGCTCCATTAGTTCATCTGTAAAGCGTGTTGTCATGGAAACCAGTTCTGGACTGTAATGAAAAAAAAAAATCAATAAACAAAGTTATAATGAATAGTAATTCCTCATCAGATGGAACACTTTTTTGACAATAATTGCTATATTACTGGAAACAACCAGAATGAATTATATCCTACATCTCTTCATCCTTTTTAGATCACTGGGTTTCAATAAGCTTCTAACCATAAATAACTAAATTATTTTTTATTTGTAAAAAAACATCAAGTACATTTAACCTGTTGTGTCACTTGTAGCAGAATAAGCGAGTATTTATAACGTGTTACACACATTACTTAAATTACATATATGAAGGAGAAATTATGTTTCTATAATTATAATTCTTCAAGTAATTTCTGATTAACCCTTGAAATCCTAAGAAGCAAACAGACCTGAGCTCGAGGGTCCACGTCTTTCCTCGTCTAGACTGTATCAAGGCTTTCAGAGAGTTCGCAATGCATCGCTTTCCATCCCAATATAGAAGAACAGCTACTAATCCTCTGGTGAGGCCAGGAAAATGTGGCTGCTGGTGCTCTCCTAGAAAAGAAGGTTGAAAAATAATTTAGTAAATAAGCACCTGTGTTCAGGATGAGACAAAAATCACTGTACCAATGTTCAAGGAAGTCACAGACTCTCAGGGCTTAAGGGGCCTTAAGGGCCCTCTACTTCAAACATCTATCCACTGTTTTATTCTCTTTCACCTGAAATCTTTCAAATATTTGGAAGTTTCTTCCCCTAGAGCCTATTCTGAAACTTAAACAGCCTTTTCTTGCGTTTCATCTTCTTTATTCACCCTTTTTACTGCTCACCTTTTAGTAAATTCTATTTTGTCTTTTTTAAACCACCCTATTTCCGATGTTTCATTTCCCATGGCTTTTTTCTCCCCTTAGTCCAATCACTCCTCCACTCCATTCCCTTCTGTTTCCCAAATTTATCTCACTGCTTCATACCTGTACAGCAACTGTTTGCCTGGATGCCCTTGGCCCTCCTAAGTGCACACCTATTCCATTTGATACATGTCTTCTCGTTTTAACACCTACCTTAAGCCTCACGATATTTGTGAAGACTTTTCTATTCAATCCAAGGTCAATTTAATCCTCTGCCCTCCAGACCATCACTAAATCACGCACAAACCTGCATTAATGCACTTCATAGTGTTATAAATATTTGTACCCATAGTTGTATCCATGTCTTTCTCAACTACTAGACTATGGGCTCTTTTACACTAGCTGAGATTTTATTCATCTTTATATCCCTGGAATCTTAACATAGTGCCTGGCATATGGTATGCATAAAATAAATGTTTGTTCAATAAAAGTTTTGAGTAAAGCTCAAGCATGTCCAGTTAACATCTCCATCACAGATGGGAAAACTATCTTACCTATTCTCAGTATTATACTTCTTTTAATGCAGCCTTAGTTCAAAAGGTCAAAAAAGGATTTTGGCAGCCACATGATTATCTTTATATATATTAGACTTTCTTTCAATTAAAATGCCCACATGGCTTCTTCACATGTCTCCTCTTATAATTTAAATGAACTGCTTATTTTATGGAGATTTCCACCTTTTCTCTCTATAGCAGCCAGAGAAATAATTTCAAGGCTATTCCAGATTATGTAAATTTTCTGCTTAAAGCTCCTGCCTACAACTTCCCATTGCAATTAGAATAAAATCCAAGTTAATTTTCATGGCCTGCGAGATTACATTCTGCTCTGTCCTAGTCCTCCTTCACTCTCCCCGCCACCTAATGTTCCCACCACAGAGGTCTTTCTGTCCTTTCGCAAGCCTTTGTTCTCACCTCAAGCACTGGCAGTGGCTCTGCCTTGATCACCTTCCCCCACAACTCTGGCATTTGTCATCATGCAGGTCAGGTCAAATGTTCCAATCTCAAAGAGGTCTTCCCTAAGTACTCTATTTAGAATTGCCCCATCTTTCTTCCTCCTACTGCTTTGTTTTATTTTCTTATGAGAACTCAGTGTTATTGAAATTATCTTATTTTGTCCTATTAGCAGAATCAACCCCTCAAAAAGAAACTCCAAAAAAGCAGTGACTTTATCTTCTTACTTATTATATGACAATAAATGCTTTGTGCTATAAAGTTTCTGAGATGTAGCCAATGATTCTGTGCCAATGAACTGCCATGTGAAAGCTTATCTTAAAAGTTAAATTACCTTTAATGCTTCCAGTGACTAAACTAAAACTTTCCACTAGCCAAAGAGAAACAAAAGGAAATTATTTTGAATACTAGGGGCCCAGTGCACAAAAATTTGTGCACTGGGGGGAGGCGGGGGTCCCTCAGCCCTGCCTGTGCCCTCTCAGTCAGGGACCCCTCAGGAGATGTCCACCTGCTGGTGTGCCTGGCCAGCCTGGGTGAGGGGCTGATAGCTGTTTGCAGCGAGGCTGGAAGCTGGTATCTGGAATTTATTTAACTTCTAAAGTTGAAACTTTGTTGCTTTAACTGGAGCCCAGGTCAGGTTGCCCCTGACAACCCAGACTCCCAGTGCTTCCTTGAGCCCAAGGCTGGAAGCAGGTCTCTGGGGTTTATTTATCTTCTATAATTAAAACTTTGTTGCTTTGAGCGGAGGCCACAACCAGCCTAGGCAGACAGGAACCTTAACTTTCTGCATCGCTGGGGCAAACCTCCTGCTTATTCCAGCTCTGTGGCTGCTGGCCGCCATCTTGGCTGGGTTAATTTGCATATTGTCGCTCTGATTGGCTGGTGGGCGTGGCTTAAGTGTAACGGAGTGATGGTCAATTTGCATATTACTCTTTTATTAGATTAGTTTTTCATGTAAATGGCATCCTTAAAAACTATTCTGGAATCTGAATTATATTCTACTTTAAAGTTCGAGTGAAGCCCTAAACAGTTTGGCTCAGTGGATAGAGTGTTGGCCTGTGGACTCAAGGGTCCCAGGTTCGATTCCGGTCAGGGGCATGTACCCTGGTTCCGGGCATATCCCCAGTGGGGAGTGTGCAGGAGGCAGCTGGTCAATGTTTCTCTCTCATCAATGTTTCTGACTCTCTGTCCCTCTCCCTTCATCTCTGTAAAAAATCAGTAAAATATATTTAAAGTTCGAGTGAATAATTTTATAATATTCTTACCACCTTACCATAGGTTCAGTTAAACGTCAACCTACCAGCTAGGAGAAGCTCAACAGCTGCCAGTTCTCCAATGTCAAAAAGATCACTGAGGATAAAGGCCTCTTTAATGAGCTGCTCAGGAAGAAGTCGGGTTCCCTGTTGACCCTGGATGGCAACTCCCTCTGTGCTGGCTTTCTGAACCTTTTCATGTTGTTGAACATTTTTTGGCTACAATGGTAAAAATAAATAAGGTCATGTAATAAGAAGAGTACATTGAAGACAAAGATCTTAAATTGTTACCAAAAGAAATGTATTCATAAGGCAACCTGGTAACATGACAAAAGAAGTATTTCTTAACAGATAACCTACAATTAGACTTTTATGAGGTAACATTTCATATCACCTTCACCTTTTTATATTATTACTACCTTCTCCATAATGGCTCCTGCTGAACTCTGAACTATAAAATTGTAAGAAAGCACACAAAACAGCAGACTATTTTTCAAGTTTCTAAGGAACTTTTCCAATTATATACTTAATAAACAAAAACAGTAAGTTCATCAAGTGGGAAATTATAAATGGACATACAAATTGTTGAATTAGTGGGGTAATATTAGTTTATTAATATAGTATTAAAGACTTAGTCTTATCACCCAAAAAGTCTTACAACTTGGTTCAAATATTTTTTTTAATATTTTATTGATTATTTACAGAGAGGAAGGGAGAGGGATAGAGAGTTAGAAACATTGATGAGAGATAAGCATCAATCAGCTGCCTCCTGCACATCTTCTACTAGGGATGTACCCGAAACCCAGGTACACGTCCTTAACCAGAAATGAATCTGGTACCCCCCAATCCGCAGACCAACGCTCTATCCACGGTTAGAGCTTAGTTCAAATATTTAATGAATGATGTAACAAATTACTTGATGGATCGTACAATCTTAGAAATTTACACTTTACAAAAAAGGCTTTTTATCTGACTTCTCTATTAACAGATGGGAAAACTAATGCCCAGAGAAGTCAGATACTGACACCCAGCGAAGTCAGATGACTTGCCCTTGGGCATAAAACTCTAGTGGCAGAGCCAAGACTGGAACTCAACTCAACTAGCTCCTGGGCTAGGACTCTTTCTAATAAGAATAGTTTTTTTTAAAAAAGCAAAAAGGCCATTCCTCGTAAGACAAATTCATAAACAGTTCTTATATGATCTTATTAATCTATAAAAGAAAATTGCTAAACAGGAAGAATACCAGTTTCCAAACACAAATCCCCTCCACTTAAGTACTCTCTATTCCTGTATGAAAAGCATTTCAAGATACAGTAACTAATGATATGCAAGCATTGATTAGTTCAGCTAACACAACTCACAGAACATTATGAAGAGTTAAAATTTTGAACTGTACCTGGAAACAAAAAAAAATAATCTATCTTACTGAACTTAGATGTATTAACTTTAAGTCAAAAATTCCAAGGAGGCTGATTTTTCTAGAATATACTGAACCTTCTAAGTTGCATTCAAATATTAAGATATCTCCTAGCTAGAGATACATCAATATTAACTTATACAGAAAACAAAAAGACAACTGCTTCTAGAAAAAATTACATTTTTAGAGAAAACTTGAATCAGTGGACTAGAAAAAGTAACATATTCATTTATATGCATTAAGACTTTACATTTTCCTTCAATCTTAAAAAAGAAAAAAAAAAGCATATCCAAGAAGCAAAAAGAGAAAATTTCCTACTGGGTTTCTGAACAGTGAGATGAAGTCAGGTTTATGTTTCTTCAAAATCATGTCAAGAAGGTGGACAGCTTCAGGTTGTCTTCTCCAAAGGACATTTCCCACCGTTTGCCAAATGTCTTTATAAGGACCCCATAGACTAGCAGCTTAAAGAAAAAAAAAAAAAACTATAAATAAAACCAGCATCAAATAGAACATACATTTGGAAAACAATGTAAGGTATTATTTATACATTTTAACCATGCTCACAGCTACTTTTAAATATGCTGAGCTATACATACAAACCAAACACTAACATAAAAGCATACTTATTAAAATTCTCAAATAAAAATGTTATCATTTTGTAGAGTAAATCCTGACTTTAAACTGGAATATCCGCTTGACTTGGTTTTGCCACTTTAGTAGCATGGGTTCATGCAATGGTGGGGTCCTCGGCCTGGCCTGCAGGGATAGGGCCGAAACTGGCTCCAGACATCCCCCCAAGGGTCCCGGATTGCAAGAGGACGGGTCTCGGGTGATGCACCCCAGAATCAAGCTCCCTCCTCTCTTCTCCCAATATTATGTCACTTTCTCTCTGTATCTGTCTCGCTTCTTTCACCTCTCTTTACCCTAAGTTTGACGGTAACTGGTGACTTTGTGGGCATTTAGCTGCAAAATGCAATCACTTAGAAACAGGATTTACTTAGCCTGGAATCTAGTCAGCCTAAGGCAGGACCCTGCTCAATGTCAGGCTCCCGCCCAGGCCCTTCTGCCCAGGAGGAGGCCTATGGTGGTGGTGGGTGGGGGAGGACTTCCTTCTTCCCATCTGAGCTACTCCTTTGACTCCTTCCCTCCGCAGAGGTTGCCCTGCTGGCACTTCTGGCACCCAGAAGGAGGGAAGCTGCAGCTGGTTTCCCAGCTGGGAGTGGTAGCGGGAAAATTCACTGCCTCCACTAGAAGCCAATATTAACAGATGGGCCCACACAGGCACCAGATGTCAGGACCACAGCCAGTAGATCCTGCACGTCTCATCATTTACTAATCGAATCAAAAAGTTTCTGGAAGGGCCAGACCCACAACTTCTGCAACAGGCTAGAAGCCCGGTGGGGGGCCAAACCTGAAGTGGGGAGCCAATGGGCTAGAGGCCCGGTGCATGGATTCATGCACCAGTGGGGTCCCTCGGCCTGGCCTGTGGGAATCAGGCCGAAACTGGCTCCCTGGATTGCAAGAGAGCGGTTCTCAGGTAACAAACCCTGGAATCGGGCTCCCTCCTCTCTGGAGGCAGCTCAGCAGCTCCTGCACTGAGCATCTGCCCCCTGGTGGTCAGTGTGCATCATAGCTACAGACAAACAGTTGGAAGGTCACTTAGGCTTTTATATACTAACTAGGGGTCCTAGGGATCCGGTGCACAAAAATTTGTGCATTCGGGGGTTCCCTCAGTCCGGCCTGTGTCCTCTCGTAGTCTCGGACCCCTCAAAGGATATCCACCTGCTAGCATGCCTGGCCAGCCTGGTTGAGGGGCTGATGGCTGTTTTCAGACTGGCCAAGCCCCCCAGTGTGGACCCTCACCCCATTGGGGTGTGGCAAGCCTGGGTGACGGGCTGAGGGACATTTTCAGTCTGCCCACAGCCCCTTCTCTAATTGCAAAGAATACAGTAATTTTGAGGCTTCGATTCTAGAACAAGATAGCTTTTTTGCTATTAGTAAATGGGAAAGTTTCAAGTACTAGTACAGACAAAGTGAAATTGACATTGTAGGACAATGGTGTGACTGATGGACTAACTAGAATAAGTGTTACCAATCAAGGATGACAAGTAGGTAAGCCACTCATGAGGTGAGGAAACCTAAACTTGGGGAGTAAATAGACAAGGCCTGTTAGTGATTAGAACTTTTAACTGTTTGCCACAGGGTATAAAGAAAAGGTATCAAAAATGACTCCTAAGCAAATTAAATGCCTTACCAGGTATTTAAGAAATCTAACCAGGAGTTGACAAAAGAAAGTAAACTCTCTGTTTGTAAAAAGTAACACTTAAAATATAATAGAACCTGTGAAGAACTAATGCTCAGTGAGTTCTAGAGAAAAATTCAATTTCCCTCCTTTAATGGGGAGGCATTCAATAACAGGTCAAAAATCTATACCAAAAAACCCACGTACACTGGCCTCCTTAATCCATCATTAACATCAACACATCATAGAAGTAACTGCAAGAAAGATGTATCTTCAGTTTGATTTTGGTTTGACTAATTTTAATAAAATCTTCTTGTTACTAGTTACAAGTAAAAGGAAGCTATAAATTTTTCCAAGTTACTAAATATATATTTTTAACCTAAGTGATTTGTTCATTTGAGAAATATTATACATTTCTTGTTAAAGTTTAATACCTCCAGCAAGTTACATTTATTCATTCATTCATCATGTACTCGCTATGGGTAAGCTTACAGCGTAGTGAGGAAACACATTCATCATACAATCATACATAGGTGTAATATCCAATTTGGTGAATCCAATGAAGGAAGGACAAAGATCAGAGGAATATGACCTAGTCAGGGAGGTTAGGGAAGGGATGGATTCATTAAGGAAGTGATTGTGGGGCTAAAATTTGAAGGATAAAAGCGGTAGTTAACTTAGAGGTCAGAGGTGAGGACATGCATCCCAGGAAGAAAGGACAGTATATGGGTTCTCAAAGCAATAGGGAACACTACACTTCCAAAAAACTGAGAAGCCCACAAGAGCTAGAGTACAGAAATCAAGAGCTTGGCAAGGGAGGCAACTGCCACAGCCTTCAGGGCTGGTAAGGATTTCGCTCTTTATCCTAAAGGATCAAGCAAGATAAAGACTAAAAGCACCTGCTGGGTTTTCACTGAGCTGCTGAGGAAGACAGGAAGAGACTAGATGGGGTGGAGGAAGAGGAGGCATGGAAATGGAGTCAGTGAAGACTGAGGAGCCTGCTGAAAGGTCTGACTGTGAAGAGGGACAGTGACTGGAGTGAAGCATGAGCCCAAGATAAGGAGGGGAGACGAGTGGGGAGAAAAGAGCAAGAAGAGGAGTGAGTACACACGAGAGAGATGGGTTTACAGGGGAAAAGGCATAAAAGATGGGATTTACCTCAGAAAGACACAAGTACAGTGATTCAAAGGGTGCAGATATATACAAGTTTGTAGGTTTGACAGTGAAAAAAGAGAGTTCATGCCTGTTGGCTTCTGTTTGTCCTGTGACTAGAAGACTGAGAGGTCAGTTGGAAGTTAAAGATGAAGGACTGTCCAGCAGTGTCAAAGGTTGCACTAACAAGCCATACCTTTACTCAGCCAGGATGATACAAGTTACAATACTAGTAAATCATACAGCTGTAGGCCTTATAACTTCTCTGTTTTTCTCCCTCTACAACTCTGATTTTTTTTTTTTTTTTGAATTGTGGTTTTAAAAACACACACACATCTAACAGAATTTACTATCTTAAATTTTTAGGTATACAGTTCAGTAGTGTGAAATGCATTCATTGTTGCACATCAGATCTCCATAACTTTTTCATCTTGCAAAACGAAAACTTTGTACCCATTCAGACAGCTCCTCATTTCCACCTTCCCCCAGCCACTGGCAACCAACTTCTTTGTTTCTAGGAGTTTGACTGATATATATATATGTATGTATATATGTATATGTATATATATTTGATTTTTTTACAGAGTGAAAGGGAGAGGAATAGAGTTAGAAACATTGATGAGAAAGAAACATCAATCAGCTGCCTCCTGCACACGCCCCACTGGGGATGTGCCTGCAACCAAGATACATGCTCCTGACCGGAATTGAACCTGGGACCTTTCAGTCCGCAGGCTGATGCTCTGTCCACTGAGCCAAACCGGTTAGGGCAGAACTTTGGCTACTTTAGATACTTCATCTAAGTGGGATCCGAGTTTCTTTTTGTGACTAGATTACTTCACTTCAATGTCCTGAAGGTTCTTCCGTATTGCAGCATGTGACAGGACTTCCTTTGCAAGGTAAATAATATTCTACTGTATGTATATACCACAGTGTTTATCCATTTATCCACCTACGGACATTTCAGTTGCTTCCCTAAGATTTAATTTAAAATATACATATATTCTCCTGACTCCTGGCTTTTCAAAATGTTTCCTTTCTATTTTGCCAATTAAACACTCCTGCCACAAGACCTGATTATACACTGTATATACACTTTGGCTGTTGACAGACTTTACTATCCTTTTCCCTTCAGTGATTTAGTTCTGATGGCATTAAGTATGAACTAAAGAAATGTATGTAAACTGCAAGCCTTGCTTATAAGTTTACATAAGGGTGGGATGACAGGATAGCAATACTAAGGAAGTAATGTCATCGCTAGCATTCAGCTGTAAGAAAATTTAATGTAATAAAATCAGTTAGGTTGTATTTAAGTAGTAGCATGTAATCACTTAAGTATTGACGACAGGCTTAGAGTCATTAGCTGTATAACCACTCCAGGCCTCTGAATCTGTAAAATAGGGTATTTAATAGCAGCCACCTACGGGTGTATAAAGGGCACTAAATGAGATCAAAGTGCAACTCAGTCCAGTTCCTGAGAATCAACGGGTGCTCAATAAACATAATAACATAATCCTTCCTTCTTTTTTGTTAATCCTCACCTGAGGATTATTTTTCCCCCACTGAGAGGAGAGAGGAAGGGAGGGAGAGAGACAGAGACACATAGGTTGGTTGCCTCTCCCCCTCCCCCCCAACCAAGGAGCCTGCCACAGAGGTCCGTGCCTTTGACGGGAATCCAACCCTAACCACTGGGCGACCCGGCACTTCATTATTTTAATGTATCACAGTGTTTCTGAAACGGTTTGATTTGAAAAACTCGGATACAGACAACTTTTCCACAATATCAGTCCAGTGGAAAGCATACCAAACCAGAACCAAAATTAAAAAAATGATGACTGCAGAGAGCCAGGAAGAAGAGGCGCCCAAGAAAGAGTCCTCTTGAGTGACATTCTCCACAAGCACCGACCACACAGGTGCACTCTTAATTGTGCCCATGAAGCTAAGTGTTTCAATCCAGGTACTGACATGCTAAGCCAGCGGTTCTCAATCTGTGGGTCCCGATCCCTCTGGCTGCCGAAGGACCCTTTCCCAGGGGTCGCCCAAGCCCATCCTGCATATCAGATATTTGCATTACGATTCGTAACAGTAGCAACATGACCGTTATGAAGTAGCAACGAAAATAGTTTTATGGTTGAGTCACAACGTGAGGAACTGTAGTTAAAGGGCCAGAAGATTGAGAACCACTGTAAGGTTGAGAATCTAAGCTGCAAATCCATTTCCAGGCATCCCTGGCCCGCCCCCCAGGCGCCAACAGTGCATCCCAGGAACCGTGACCATCAAAAGGCACCCACCCTTTCCAACGCCCCAGAGGGCGAGGGCTGGGCCGCCCCAGGCTGCGAACTGCTGGGAGAGAACCACCTCACACCCCTCAGGGTTCCTGCACCGCCTTCCAGATTCCACCGCGCCCCGAGGACCTGCGGGAGGGACCCTGGGCTCCGAGGGTCCGGGAGCATCCAGGACCCGCCACCCGCAGCCCCGGGAGGCATCTGCTGCGCGCAGGGCGCACCCTCTCGGCCACTTTTCGGATTGCAGGCTTCACGATCGAGGTCCCTGCTTGCAGCAGGACGCCCTGACCTCCATGAGGGGTCCCCGGGTGCCGGCGCTCGTGGCTGAGCAATAGCAGGTTCTCTGACCCCGCCGCCCGAGACTCCCGGATCCCAGCAAAATTCAGGCCGCAGACCGTGATGGGATGCGGAGTGGACAGGCCCACGCTCGGCCCTGGGCTGCGAAAGTCTGCACGCCGGGCTGCAGGGGCCACGCTCCTCGCCTCCGCCTCAACCCCCAGCGCCCCGGCCGGAGCCGCAGGGCCGAGCGCGCCATTCAGACCAGGGAGGGGCGGGACCCGGGCCCAGGGCCGGGGACACACGGGCACCGCGCACGAGTGGGGCCTGGACTCCACGGAACCTCGCGGGCCGGTGTGTCCCCGAATGCCGATCACCGCCCGGCCCCAGGCTCCCTTCTGCCCCGCCGCACTTACCCGAATTTACCGCCAACAGCGTCGCCATCTTGGAGGCGCGCTAACGGCGCCCCGTGCGCACGGAAGCCCCGGAAACGGGGGAGGCTGCCCAGGGCGACACCTGAACAGAAAGGAACCACACTGGTCCGCCCCGAACTGCACACTCAGCCCACACAGCAGTACAAAGACTCAAAAAACCTGCTCTGGGTCACAGAGGTCCATTTTCCCCGGATTATTCCCATTCAAATAAGGCGAGGGAGACCAATTCCAAGCCGCGAGGTCCCTAAGTCCACGTTGGTCGCGCAGTGCATCCTGGGACTTGTAGTTTCCTGTCAATGATGACTAAAGTGTAGGTGGAACGGAAAAAGATATTCTGAGACTAGTTGTTGAAATGACTCCCGTTGATGATGTACGTAAGAGCTGTAAATTCACATCACCATCTTCATTTCAAATTGAATATTCCTTGCATTATTGCCTTACTTTAGGGAGTGGAGTGATGTGTAAGATGCCTAAACCCCAAAAAGTCATTTAAGCAGTTACAAACTAACTTTTCATTACATTTCAATATATCAAGTGTATTGCGTCAACATAGTTGCATGGAGTGAAGCAACTCATAACATTTTGTTGTGAAATTTACAAGTATATACAAAAGTTAGAATAATGAACGCCCAGCTTCAATAGCATGGCCAATTCCTGCCCCCACCCCCATCATCACGGGAGATTATATTGAAGCAATTCCCAGACATTCATAAACACCAAATATTTTCCTGCCTAAGCACTCCCAAATAACTGAATGTTCTTTTTCCACTTGCTAAATTTTAGTTTACTAATTTTCAAACTAAAATACAATCATTACCGTTTGCTATCACATGCCAAATATTTATTGAAAATTTCACATTATCCTATAATAATAGTAATAACAAATAGTATTATTACATACATTTATGTATTGTTTTATATATTACTAGGGCCCCAGTGCACAAATTTGTGCACCTTGAAAGGAACTGTGGGCCCTGAGGCTGCGGTGGGCACAAGGGTAGGTCTCGGCCCATCCCCTACCCCCCACCCCTCCCCAGCCCCTCCCACCATGGCCTCCACTTCCCCCCATCCTCTGTCTGCCAGCAGCCCCATTCCAGCCACCGCCACTTCCACTCGCTGACAGCGCTGGCCCTACTCATAACCACTGATGGTGCAGAGGGATTGGAACCAGTACCAGCAGCGGGTGCAAGCGGCTACTGCTGCCCTGATCACCCCTCAGGAGTAAGGGGAGGTGGAGAAGGCCTCAGGGGAGATCAGGGACAGCTGATAGCACTGAGCGATTGGGTATTGGCAGTAGGTGCAAGTGCCGGGCAGGACTACAGTGTGCAGAAGCAAAGAATTTTCAGTAACCACCAGAGGCTCACCCCGATGATGGCGTCCAGCACCCCACCTTGGTCTGGTGCCAGCAGCTCACCTGCTCCACCGTCCTGCCACCATGTTCCATGCACAACCCCTGGTGGTCAGCGCATGTCATAGCAACCAGTTCGTTGTTCCGCCGTTCAGTCTATTTGCATATTAGCCTTTTATTATGTAGGATATATATTATTATTTCATTATCTCATTTAATCCCTGAAACAATCCTATTAGGCTGATGATATAATTGTAGCTACTTATCTCAGATATCCCTGTGCCTCACTTTTACAACTCCTCCAACATTCCACTGAGGCTGGGAGAATTTCACTGTGGGAAATCAGAATTAAATAACTTAAACAAATTACAGACTTTGTTGTTAAGAATATCAGGCATATTCATTCTCCTAAACAAATAATAGTAAATGACACCATGTATATTAAGTGAAACACAAACATGATTGGTGATTTTTTAAAGTCAATGTTATATAGAGAAAAGTGTCAGACTACAATTTAAGGATTGAAGAAGAAGAGAGCACGCAAAAGCGAAGTTTAGGTGAACACGAGAAAAATTGAGCAGAAACTTGGCAGGAAGCAGCATTCAAAGATTTACTTTCTCAGCACTAATATTACAAGCCTTCCCCTCCACATACCCTTTAAGCCCACACACTTCCCAATGAGTAGATCACTTCTGCTTTCTGTGAAGGAACTCGTTAACTTCCTGCAATTCCTCCCCTCTCCCGCATCATCACACAACCATTCTGTGGACTTGTGGGATACCACTGTTCCCAGTTTTCCTTCTATCTTTCTAGTTCTTTTTACGTTTCCTACAGGAACTGCTCTTCCTCTTCTCACCATTAAATATAGCTCTTCCTTTCCTGTCATCCCAGCCTCTCTTCTTTTCACTCCACATGCTTCTGGGAAATCTAGGGCTTCTTACCACCACCTATTAGCTGATGGATTCTGTATTTGCAATTCTAGTCCAGTTCTCTCCCCCAGGCTTCAGATTTGTGTCTCTAACTTGTCTACCCCACATCCCTATGAATTGGTCACGCTGGCATCTCAAAATTAACCAGTTAATCCATAACTCAAAGAAGCACCTCTCTCTTCAAAACCTGCCACCCTATTGACTTGGTTGCCAAAGTCAGGCACCTGGGAGTCTTTTTGTCTTTTTGTGTTATTCCTTCAATTGCCAAAAGCCATTGCTCATAAAACAGCAAAGAAGTGTGACTTTGCCTTAAAGTGACTAATGGGTAGAAAGGTCCTGCCTATTCTGCTTCATAAATTGTTCGGGATCCCCGTTTCTCCTCTCTGCTCCTCAGGCCATTGTTTTCATCAAGTGTCCAATGAATCACATGTCCCTGAATTCAAGCCACGTTGTAATCACCTGCCACATTGATTCTGAGCCTTATGACTTGCTTGGATTAAAAAAAAAAAAAAAAAAAAGCAGTGGAAGTGACATTGGGCAAGTTCTGAGCCTAGGATCTAAGAGGCCTTCCTGTTTCCACTTTTGCTTGTTTGCTGCCTTGAGAAACCATGTAAGGGAACAAGATACATAGGAAACAAGATATATATGTGTATTTGTTAACTAAAATACACTATTTCTAAGGCAAAATAAGTGCTAAATGGAGATACAGTGGTCCACTGCCACCCACGGGGAATATGTTCCAAGTCTTCCAGTGGATGCCTGAAACCGAAGATAGTATCAAACCCTATATATACTGTTTTTTCCAATGCATGCATACCTATGATAGAGTTTAATTTATAAATTAGGCACAGTAAGGGTTAACTAGTTTGTAACGAATAATAAAATAGAACAATTATAACAATATTCTGTAATAAAAGTTCTATGAATGTTCTCTCTCTCTCTCTCTCTCTCTCTCTCTCTCTCTCTCATAACTGATCTTGATAATAAAGTTGATTACTAAGTGACTAATGGGGGTGGATATGCTAACAAAGATTATGATTCAAGACCTAGGTGGGATGGAAGGAGATTTTATCATGCTACTCAGAACAGCTATTTTTTTAAAAGATACTTTCATTAATTTCAGAGAGGAAGGAGAGAGAGCGAGATAGAAACATCACTGTGATAGAGAATCACTGATGGGCTGCCTCCTGCACGCCCCGCACCAGGGACCAAGCCCGCAACCGAGGCATGTGTCTTGAATGGGAATCCACCTGGGACCTCCTGTTTCATAGGTCAATGCTCAACCACTGAGGCACACTGGCCAGACAGAACACCAGTTTAAAACTTGTAAATAATTTATTTCTGAAATTTTCCATTTAATATTTTCAAACTGAGGTTGTCTGGCCCTGGGTACCTGAAACTGTGGAAAGCAAAACCACAGGTAAGTGGGGACTATTGTACTTAGGTATACATTTAACCCCTCAGCTCCCCGATCCCTTCACTCGTGTAGCCCTTTGGGTCCTGTAATCACATTGTCCTTCCCTCTGAATCTTCGTTGGCACTATATTCTCATTCTAGAGTATCCCGACCCCCTTTGTCTGGTTGTTCTTCGCAGACATCACCTTTTCCCACCCTAATTTCCCCGGATCAGGCTGGATTAAATGCTATGCTCTCCCAGAATGTATCATCATTTTTCACAACTCTGTCTGCCCCTCTGGTTTGAAAACTCCACATAGAAGAATAGAGGCTGCCCTAACTGGTTTGGCTCAGTGGATAGAGCATTGGCCTGTGGACAGAAAGGTCCCAGGTTCGATTCCAGTCAAGGGCATGTACCTTGGTTGCGGGCACATCCCCAGTGGGAGGTGTGCAGGAGGCAGCTGATCGATGTCTCTCTCATTGATGTTTCTAACTCTCTATCCCTCTCCCTTCCTCTCTGTAAAAAAAAAAAAATCAATAAAACATATTTTAAAAAAAAAGAAGAAGAGTGCCCAGGGAAAGGTGGAGCTACTGTCTCCTAACCCATTGCCAGACTATATTGTGGGCTCCTTGGCAACAGTATCATGAAGTACTATCTCTCTTGTAAGTGCCTGCAAACTCTAGAAGACGAAGACTAGCTCCTTCTTTTCCCAATGCCTGGACTACCAGTATCAACCTAAAGAAGATAGAGTGCTCCTTATTTCTTTCATGAAAAACACCAAGATTCCAGCTAAGGAATTATTGGCTGAACCACCTTCAGAGGTTTTCCTATAGATACATGTGGAAACTCTAGTCTTGGGAGAAGGCTTGAGCCACAACAGTGCATGAAATAAAACAGAGAAGTGGGCTGAAGAGGAGTCATGTAAAAAGCATTGTTGGCAAAGTCAGTTTGTCCAATCAAAAAGAGTCTTGATTGTTCCCTGGGAGTCAGCATGAATGCTTGGCTCTGGTCTTGGGCTGGGAGTGTGAAGGAGAGTGGGGAATTATGAGGGAAACGAATTCTGTCTGAGTGTGATAAAAAGCAGAGCATTCATCCCATCAGAAGAATACTCAAAGTGAAACTATGTACCAGGAACAAGAAAGCATTAATTGAAATAAACTACGGCACTGTTTAGGACATGATGTAAACTCAGCAACAAAGGACAATAGGAAATGTTCCCACGTGCAAACAAATGCAAAAATTAATAAATTAGAGATAGACAGTTTTAAGAAAGATCGCAGATCAACATAGAGCTGTCCTGTGTGTCATTTCTCTGCTTCAATTTGGCTTACGGTCATTCTTCAGTGATGTGTATTTTGCATCTTCCCATGTCATGGAAGAGTTGACATTTTTAGGAAGATTCTAAAAATAAGGCATAGCATGCTGACAGAGTTGAGGAAAGGCTTTTACTAAGACAGGTTGCCCTGAATCTAAATTTCTACTTTGCCAATGATGTACTTGGTGATAGTGAGCAAGTTTTTATTTATTTATTTATTTATTTATTTATTTATTTATTTATTTATTTATTTATTTATTACAGAGAGAAAGGGAGAGGGATAGAGAGTCAGAAACATCGATGAGAGAGAAACATTGATCAGCTGCCTCCTGCACGCCCCCCACTGGGGATGTGCCCGCAACCAATGTACATGCCCTTGACTGGAATCGAACCTGGAACCCTTGAGACTGCAGGCCGACGCTCTATCCACTGAGCCAAACCAGTCAGGGAGTGAGCAAGTTTTTCAACCTCTCCAAGCCTGAGTTTCCTCATCTATTAATATAGAAATAAGAGCCTTAACCAGTGTGGTTCAGTGATGAGAGTGTCCGTTCCCTCCAGAGGGTCTCAGGATCAATTCCCGGTCAAAGGCATGTACCTGGGTTACAGGTTTGATTCCCAGCCCCATTCAGAGCTTGCACGGGAGGCAACCAATTGATGATATGTCCCTCTCACATGGATGTTTCTCTCTCTGTCTCTCTTCCTCTCTCCCTTCCTTCCACCCTCTCTAAAAATCAATGGATATAATATACTCAGGTGAGGATTAACAATAACAAAAAAAAAGCCCTGGCTAAGTAGCTCAGTTGGTTAGAGCGTTGTCCCCATACACCAAGGTTGCAAGTTGGTTCGATCCCTGGTTAAGGTATTTACAAGATTAAACTAATGAATGCATAAATAATTGGAACAACAAGTCAGTGTTTCTCTGTCTCTCTTCCTTCCTTTCTCTAAAAACAATCAATCAATAAAAATTAAAAAAAAACACATAATGATAAGAATGCTTCCCTTGGCTTGCTGAAAATATTTAGGGCAATAACATCAATTTACCATAAAAAAACTTAGAAGGTATTCTGCTGTAATAATAGGATAATCAGACTGAATAACAATGAAGATAAAGTATGGGAATTAAAGAAAATAAGCAATGAATAAGAGTGTTTGATAAAGATGGATTAACGCAGTGCTAATAATAGTATGAATTCTATTAATGAGGTTCCCATGGCGGTGTTAACTCAACCATGTTGCACAACCCTATACATTTTAAATTGCACTTATGTAGTAATAAGACTAATTTAAATGAAAAAGGATGTGGCAGAACTTACTGTGATTTTAAGATTTCAATCTCCACTCATAATAAGCATGAAAATCCTAAAGCAAGATGATCATTCTTGAAATGTAACTTAAGGAAAAACCCAACTATTTAGCCTTGAAATATTGTTGCTTTTTTGGTTTCTAAAATTACCTCTACAAAACACCTAGAGCAAGATTGGGTATGCATTTTATTGTGATAAAATATACAAGACCTAAAATTAACTATTTTTAAATATACCATTCTGAGGCATGAAGTAAATTCATACTGTACTGCAATCATCACTACCATCCATCTCCAGAACTTTTTCAATTTCCCCAACTAAACTCTGTGCCCATTAAACACTATTTCCCTATTCTGCCCTCTCCCCAGCAGGTGGGCAATCACCATTCTTCTTGTTCTCTGAATTTGACTAGTCTAAGTATCTCATAAAGTGCAATCATACAATACTTGTCCTTTGATGACTGACTTATTTTTACTTAGTATAATGTTCTCAGGTTCATCCACGTTGTGGCACATGTCAAAATATCCTTCCTTTTCCTGGCGGAATAACAGCCCATTGTATGTATACACCACATTTTGTTTATCCATTCATTCATGTGTGGACACTTGGGTTGCTTCCATATTGTGGCTAATGCTCATGAACACGGGTGTACATAATCTCTTTGAGTCTGCACACTCAGTTATTCTGAGAATGTACCCAGAAGTGAAATTGCTGGATCATATGTGTTTACTTTTTGAGGAATCACCATACTGTTCCACAGCAGCTGCCCCATTTTACACACCCACCAGAAGTGTACAAGGGTTCCAATTTCTACAAATCTTCAACAACATTTGTTATTATCTTTTTATTATACATACAACTAGAGGCCCAGTGCACGAAATTCGTGTGCTTGGGGAAGGGGGATCCCTCAGCCTGGCCTGTGCCCTCTCACAGTCTGGAAGTCCTCAGGGGATGTCTGACCCATAGCATCACTTTGGCACATACCCGGGTTGCAGGCTTGATCCCCAGTAGGGGGCATGCAGTCAAACATCCTTAGCGCTGCTGAGGAAGCAGGAGAGGCTCCCGCCACTGCCACTGCTTTTGCCAACCCTCAGCCTGGCTTCTGGCTGAGCAGCGCTCCCACTGTGGGAGCACACTGACCACCAGGGGGCAGTACCTGTGTTGAGCATCTGCCCCCTGGTGGTCAGTGCACGTCATAGTGGCTGGTCATTCTGCCATTCTGATGATTTGCGTATTACCCTTTTTTTAAATATAGGATAGCCATCCTAATGGGGATAAAGTGGTATTTCATTGTGATTTTGATTTGCATGACTTAATGATGAGTGATGTTGAGCATCTTTTAATGTGCCCATTGTCCATTTGTATGTATCCTTTTTTAAAAAATATATTTTATTGATATTTTACTGAGAGGAAGGGAGAGGGATAGAGAGTTAGAAACATTGATGATGAGAGAAACATCGATCAGCTGCCTCCTGCACACTCCCCACCAGGGATATGCCAGCAACCAAGATACATGCCCTTGACCAGAATCGAATCTGGAACCCTTCAGTTCACAGGCCAATGCCCTATCCATTGAGCCAAACCGGTTAGGGCTGTATGTCTCCTTTGAAAAAAGTATCTATTGAGGTCCTTTGCCCATTTTTAAAAATTTAAAAAATTAAAAATAATAAAAATAAAAATAAAATAAAATAAATTTTTTTTACAAAATAAAGTAAAGAAACAAAAAAAAAATACTATTGTGTTGTGGTTTTTTTTTGTTGAGTTGTAAGAGATATTTATATTTTTTCAATGTTAATCTCTTACCAGGTATTCATTTTTTTGTTTCATTTTATATTTATTTGTCTGTTTTAAAATGCATTATTATTTTTTTTAAAAAAATAGGATCACCCTGCAAGTGACCAGGAAAACGTTTTTATTATGATCAAGCCTTTATGTCATTCAAAGGGCTCCTTCATTTGCTCATTTTTCAAACAGTAAAAGTGTAAAAGAGAAAATTAAAGTCACCCTAATCCCAGCACTCAGAGAGATAACTTTAGTAATTTTTTTTATTGGAAATGTTAGGAAACCTTGGTACTGATTGAATCCTAAAGCTAGAAGATGCTTACAAAAATCCAATCCATCTTCCTGCCTTCTGACAGAAAAAGGCATAAGTAAGACAGAGTCAAGAACAATTCCCCTAATAAACACTGTTTCTCTTTTTAAAATTTTATAAATTTAGCCCTGACCGGTTTGGCTCAGTGGATAGAGCGTCAGCCGGTGGACTCAAGGGTCTCAGGTTCGATTCTGGTCAAGGGCATGTACCTTGGTTGTGGGCACATCCCCAGTGGGGAGTGTGCAGGAGGCAGCTGATCAATGTTTCTAACTCTCCATTCCTCTCTCTTCCTCTCTGTGAAAAACCAATAAAATATATTTCAAAAATTTTTTAATAAATTTAGGAAATATATGAAGACAGGTGGTTTGAATCAATTAAGGTATAAATATTAGATGTTAAGTATTTTTTAAATATATATTTTTAAATATATATTTTTATTGATTTCAGAGAGGAAGGGAGAGATAGAAATATCAATGATGAGAGAGAATCATTGATTGTGCCTCCTGCACACCCCCAACCAGATATCAAGCCCTTGGCTAGAATCCATCCTGAGATCCTTCAGTCCGCAGGCTGATACTTTATCCATTGAGCCAGCTGGTGCATAGGTATTAAGTATTTGTAAATATATATAAAAGTCACAGGTATTATTTCATAGTTGCAAATAAGTACTATAGCACCATAATAGATATATAGGGAGAAAGTAGTATGTTAAGATTTCAAAAGGAAGCCGGGACGCTGGGGGTTGAGGCGGAGGCAAGGAGTGTGGCCCCTTTATTAGAAATAAATACAGGCCAAATCATAAAATTGTAACCCACATTAGAATGTATGCTCTGTGTGTGCAGGCACATATGTTTATTTAAGCTGGGGACAGTGAGACAAGGAAGAGCTTGCGACAGGTAAAACAACAGGAGACAGTCTAACAGGGGGCCCTGCATATGCAAATTAACCAGCCAGCTTTGTTTGGTTAATTTGCATACTCACATCGGATTGGCTGGCGGGCATTGCAATGGTATGATCAATTTGCTTCTTTCTCTTTTATTAGTGTAGCTTATCTAACCATTATGTATACTTGAGACTAATACAGAATAATATTAAATGTAAACTGTAATAGAAAAGATTAACACTTTAAAATAAAATAAAAGAATTATGAACAACAAAGTGACAACAAATACATATCTATCAACAAGTGAATCTAACAATTAAGTCAATAAAAATATCTGATGAACAGAATAAACTGGTGAATATAATAGAAATAGGAGCATAGAAAGGGAATGGACTGACAATTCTTGGGGGGAAAGGGGTGTGACGGGTGTGGGAAGAGACTGGACAAAAATCTTACATCTATGGATGAAGACAGTGGCAGGGGTAAGGGCATGGGGGCATGGGAACCAGGTGGAGGGGAGCTATGGGGGTTTAAAAAAAGGAACATCTGTAATAATCTGAACAATAAAGATTTATTTTAAAAAAATAAATAAAATAAAAGAGAATAAGGAAATATTATGAACAACTTAATGCCAATATATTTGACAACTTAGATAAAATGGGCAATTTCCCCCTAACCAGTTTGTCCCAGTGGATAGAGTGTTGGCCTGCAGACTGAAGGGCCCCAAGTTTGATTCTGGTTAAGGGTACATGCCTGGGCTTCGGTCTCAGTCTCCAGTAGAGGGTGTGCAAGAGACAGGCAATCAATTATTCTCTTTCATCATTAATATTTCCATCTCTCTCTCTCTTTCCCTTCCTCTCTCTGAAATCAATAAAAATGTATTTAAAACATAAATTTAAAAAGTTAAATGACCAATTTCCATACAAGACAAAAATTTCCAACACAGAAAACTCAAATAGCTTTATATCTGTTAATGCAATTGAATTTGTAATTAAAAACTATTCAAAAAGAAAATTCAAGGCCTCAATAGCTTACTTGGTGAATGTTAACAAATGTTTAAGAAATGATATCAATCCTACACAAACTCTTTCAGAAAACAGCGGAATAAACACTTCCCAGTTAATTTTATGAGCCCATTATTAATCTGATAAAGCCAAAGACATTATAAGGAAAAGAAAACTACAGACTAATATTACTAGTGAAGATAAGCTGTCAAAATCCTTAATGGGAACAACTACTAAAAATAGCAAAACCATATCACCAATACAGAGAAAGGATACTACGTCATGACCCAATGAACTCTGCAAATTCAATTCCAGCAATTTCTTTTCAATCATAGAGGGACTGACTTTTATTAATTCTGTTTTATAAGGACAGTAAATGGCAAAAGAGAATTCTAGTGTGAGTACCCAGAGATATTACCAAGCCAGCTGAAATCTGGAGAGGTTGGTCCAGGCCTTCTCTCCACGGGACACTGGCAATCACAGATCAAGGTCTGTTGCTCCACTTTTCCCAAGAAGACAGACCACTCCGTTTCTGTTAACAAATTTTGTTTTGTTTTTCTCCCCACCTGCCCCTTCCCCGAATTAATTCAATCAGCAACCTTTTCATGAAATGGGGACACACTCCTGTATCTGGATTGGACTCGGTCTTCCAAATGTATAACACATTTGCAATCTGTCTCTTGGGATTTGCTATGGTCTTAATATTTGTATCCCCCTAAATTAGGATATATTGAAATCCTAATCCCTAATGTGATGGCATTAGGAAGTGAGGCCCTCAAGAGATGATGATTAGTCCTAACCGGTTTGGCTCAGTGGATAGAGCGTCAGCCTGCGGACTCAAGAGTCCCAGGTTCGATTCCGGTCAAGGGCATGTACCTTGGTTGCGGGCTCACCCCCTGTGGGGAGTGTGCAGGAGGCAGCTGATCGATATTTCTCTCTCACTCACTCTCTATCCCTCTCCCTTTCTCTCTGTAAAAAAATCAATAAAAAATATTTTTTAAAAAAAGAGGTGATGATTAGATCAGGGCACATGCCTGGGGTTCGGGCTCAATCCCCAGTAGGGGGTGTGCAGGAGGCAGCCGATTGATGATTCTCTCATCATTGATGTTCTATCTCTCTCTCGCTCTCCCTTCCTCTCTGAAATCAATAAAAACAATATTTTAAAAATAAATAAATAAAAGAGGCTCCAGAGAGCTAGCTCACCGCTTCCACAAAATGAGACTATGAGAAGTGTGCAACCCCAAAGAGGGCCCTCACCTGACCATGCTGGCACCCTGATCCTGGATTTCCAGCCTCCGGACTGTGAGGAATAAATTGCAGCTGTGTATAAGCCACCTAGTCTATAGCATTTGATTATAGCAGCCTGAATAGACTAAGACAGCGGTTCTCAACCTGTGGGTTGTGACCCGTTTGGTGATCGAACGACCCTTTCACAGGGGTCGCCTAAGACCATCCTGCATATCAGATATTGACATTACAATTCATAACAGTAGCAACATTACAGTTATAAAGTAGCAACGAAAATAATTTTATGGTTGGGTCACATGAGGAACTGTTTTAAAGGGCCAGAAGGGTGAGAAAAACTGGACTAAGAGAAGATTTCTTGCAAATGATCACGTCAAGCAGGAAGTATAATCACTACTTTAGCTTACAGGTCGTAAGCATTATTCCTTTCATTCTCATATTAATCATTCGGCAAAGTACTTGTTTCTTGGCTAAGTCTTTCACTCAGGAGTGTGAAAGCAGAGACCACCTTGCTCTCACAGCTAACCTTCAGCAACTAGCTGAAGTCCTGGCTGAATAGACAGACTGTTGAATCCCTGAATCTGTGACTCTCCAAGGATAACCTTTCCCTGACCTCACTCCCCGGTTCTAGGACATTGTATTATCTTGTTACTATTTTCAGAGGCACAGTTGAATACAGTGTCTGTTTTTGCAGTGTTTTGAGTACTTTGAGTAGGAATAAGCCTGTCTCAGAGACATGAGGCTGGGAAAAAGTACAAGAATCCTTTCAACAACCAGGACTAGACCAGACCGGGTCACAGATGTGAGTGGTAGTACTGCTCCGTCATGCAGGACAACATTTCTACTTAGGGCTGATTAAAAGAGGGTGCAGTGACAACACCTGAATTTGGGCCTCAATAGAGGGTCATTCCCCACAACAGGCTGTGTTGGCTTTCGTAGATTCTAACTCATCTCAGCATCACCTCCACCCCTACCTGCTCATAGGTGGGTAACCTAATGGAGCTGAGAAGCATTTGTTTGTTTGCTGTTCAGGTAGGAAGCTTGAATCAGCAGAGACTTTCCAGGATGAAACCTCACTCTGCTGGCCTCTGGCTCCTGGGTATTTTGAATCATGACTCCAATTGCAGAGTCCTCGGATTCATCTCACCTGCAGCCCAAAGGGCCAGTCAGTCCTGGACTTCTGCTGGAGGTGAAAGCTGTATCCATCTAACCTCAATTTGCTGACTCTGAAATATGGAGCTGAGTAGCCCAGTTCACCTTTGGGGCACTGGCTGGTCAGCTGTGCAGGTGGCTCATTCTCTGCGTCTGTCCCATCCAGAGTGAGCAGGACCATGTTGCTCGAAAGGGTGAAGGCTAGACCAGGCTGAGAAAGAAGGCAATTCAAGCAAGGTGCCGTTCATCACCTGGGACTGGGAGAGACCCACGTCCCACTTCTGGGCTAACAATGAGGAGGCCCCCGCAGGTTTTGGACATTAATAGGAGACAGAGGCTGGGAAAATGGCTCAAGGCTTGAAACGTGAAAGCCGGGAGGTTGAGGCAGAGGACAGCTGCACCTTCACTCTGAGGGCTACTGTTAGGGCATCATTCCAACCTAGACTATCACTGTGTGACGGCAACTAGCATTAAGAAGAATCAACAGTGATTTTCGAAACGGGAACTGTGGCCCATTAGATCTTGAAATAATTCTATTGAGTCTATTACTCAAAATTTTTTTAACTAAAAAAAAATAAACCAATAACACGAAACAGAAAATATCACTGTCTCACATGTAATAAGGATATGTTCTGGTTTATAAAAATTTTATTTCAGCTATATCTTGTGTAGTGTAAACTAGGCCTCCGTGAAGAATGTATTTCCAACCAGATTCATGCCAACAAATAGTGCCAGTAGCAGCTCTCACTAATTCTCCTTGCTCTGATTTCTTGCAATGCCATCAAACAACCTATTGATTTTAATTTAGCTACCCATGAAAAGAGATGGCATTAATCAGTAAACAAGAATTCAGTTGCTTGATAGTTTTATTTCTCATTGTGAACTAATAATTATCAATCTCCTGTGAATGTGTTTAGCATGAGGCAATTCCCTTCTGCCCAAACTCTGCCAGGTAATTAGCAAAACAGATTCCCAAGCCAACCGACTTGAGGAATCAATAACAGAACAGGGTATTTCAAGCAACCACATCCTTATGGATCTTTTCCCAGGGCTCTCACCTGCCTCTCATCTATCATCCGTCCAGCATCCAGGGAAATCCTCTTACAACATAAATCCAGTTATGATACTGATGATACTGCCTTTAATGATGTTTCATTGTATTAAGTGAAATCACTGGTCAAAAATGAAAATCAACAATTACACTGATTGGTCTAACACTGAAAATAAAACAAAAACTCCTTGCCTATCAGGAAATGTCTGAGCTAGACCCCATCTCTTCTCACTCTTTCAGCCATGTTGAAATCTTCACATGCCATGGTTTTCAATTTTTGTCTTTAATGGTAACCCACAATAAGAAATACATGTTGCAGCATCATCCAGGATTCACACATATAAGCAAATGTAATGTTCTTCTGGTCCTGATTGGGACATTACTTCCTGAGAGAGGCTTCTTCAACCAACCTGTGCAAACGGTTTCTATGCCGCCTTTGATGCTCTGTCATTGCATCCTGTTCGGTTTTTTTGCAGCACTTAGCATCATCTAAAGTTCCAGATTTACTTTTATACTTGAGATACCCAGCAGTGGCCTGATATAGTCACTTAGGCCTGCTATTGCCATGAGCCGGCCCAGTACGAACAGCAAGGCCTTGGTGTTATCCCACTGAGCACAGACAATGTCACACAACATTAACCAGACAAGAGCACTCTGTGACCATGATGAATCTAAAAAAAAAGACCACTTGTACTCACATCTGAACAGAGAGAAAACACTAACATTGCCCAAGCTACAAAATACCAAATATCTTCCCTCCAACTGCCTCTTCTTTCCCAGTTACAGTTTTAGTCTTACTCTTGTGTGCTCTCTCTACAGATAAGATATATTGATAAGCCCAATCATAGGTTTACCCCATTTCTTGAAAACACCCAAATGCAGACCAAAACCTCTGTTTCTTTGGACCCTCCCCTAAGCTACCTAACTCAAACCCAAATCCTTAAGGCCTTTCTAACACCCTCTTACTGAAATGCCCCACAGTCCCCCACAGTGTGTGTTCTCCTTAACAGCTGTGAGTTAACAAACCCAACTCATTCGATTACAAGTACGTTCCTGGTGTGTTATTTCTCAATATATTCCCTGGGCCTTTCTCGCACAGTGCCTGAGACTTAGGAGGTACTTAATATCTTGGATTTGACTTTGGGTGGTGGGCACACAAGGCAATATGCATACAGATCCTGTATCATAGAAATGTATACTTGAAACCTATATGGCCCTATTTACCAATGTCACCCCAATAAATTTAATTAAAAACAAATGAGGCAGAAAAGTCAGGTCATGCAGTTACCTTATTCCTACATCACATTAACGTCAGAATTATGTGTGGGAAAGAAACTGCCAGGTCATAATTTCAAGGGATCAGGATTTAAATTTTGCCTATTTATTATGTGTTACTGGGTTAAGCCGTGACTAAGCTTAAAAGACATGAGCAAAGGGAAGGAAGTGTATTCCAGACAGAAATACAGCTCTGCCAAAGGTTCAAAATACCCAGACATTTCCCTGGCAGTGCTGTGCAATTCTTCATATTTGCATTTTTCTCATAACAAAGACCTTAGCCTGCAGCCAGAGCTATTTCACCCCCTCAGAACTCTCTGAACAAAACTGCCAGGACTCAGATCTCTATTTTTAACCCCCTGGAAACTCCTTTTGAATAAACCATTTAATCTGAGTGTGTGAAATATGTTCTGCGCTCTGACTACCTTCAATTTTATTACGTTGTATTCAGGAAAATCAATCCAACACACATTTATTGAGAGCCCGCCATGAAAAACAAATTTTTAAAGAGAGGTATGTAGGAGTAACAGATATATCAACACATAACCACAATATACCATAATTCTTTGTGATGCAGGTGACTATAAAGGAGCACAGACACAGAGAAAAGGAACAAAAATAACTCCTCTCAGCTCTTCTCTTTTTGTTGATCGGACAAATCAAGGGTTTTTCAGGAAGTAAAGGAGAAGAGAAAGAGAATAAAGAGAAAAAAAAACAAAAGGATTGCTATGACCAGTGGTGCACAGTGGTTAGAGTGTCGTCCCACGTACTGAAGGTTCTTGGGTTCGATTCCAGGTCAAGGCCATGAACCTGGGTTTCAGGTTTGATCCTTGGCTCCAGTTAGGGCATGTTGGCAACCAATTGATAACAGCAATGTTCTACCCTTTCTTGCCCTCTCCTTTCACTCTCTCTAAAAATCAAAGAAAAAAATATCCTTGAGCGAAGATTAACAAAAAAACAGAAAGAAAACAATTTTAGTTTTTTTTCCTATTCCCACAAACCTACCCCTCTTGCAATTTAAGCCCTCATTCAGCTTCCTAGACTGATCTAGAATTGAGGGAAGTATCTAAAGATTTGGGGCAGATAGACGACTGAGGAGTGACTGGGCAACATGAATGGGCCATGGCAGTGGCTAGCTATAGAAAACTAGATCAGATTTTATGACACAAATGCGTGTGACTATATTTCTCAGTGTTTTTTAAATCCATATTATTGAGGTATTATTGACATATGGAAAGCTGTAGATATTGAAGGTGTACAAGTTGTTGAGTTTGGGGATAAGTATATACTTGTGAAACCATCACAACTAGTAACGCCATAAGTATATCCATCTCTTCCCAATGCTTCTTCCTACCTCCTTTATTATTAATCAGAGGTCTGGTGCACAAATTCGTGCAACAGTGGGGTCCCTCAGCCCAGCCTGCGGGATCAGGCCGAAACTGGCTCTCCGACATCCCCCAAGGGGTCTTGGATTGTGAGAAGGCCAAGGGACCCCACCCGTGAATGATTGGGGCCAGGGAGGGACATGGGAGGTTGGCCAGCTGGGGAGGGACTGCATTAGGGCTCCAGGGCATGTCCGGCCCATATTGCTCAGTCCCAATTGACTGGACCCCAGCAGCAAGCTAACCTACTGGTCGAGTGTCTGCTCCCTGATGGTCAGTGTACATCATAACGACTGGTAGACCAGTTGACTATTTGCCCCCTGGTGGTCAGTGCATGTCATAGCTAGTGGTTGAGCAGCCTTAGCATATCATTAGCATATTATGCTTTGATTGGTTGAATGGCCAACCAGATAATTGAACACTTGGCATACTAGGCTTTTATTATATAGGATTTTTAGTGTGTGTGTGTGTGATAGGAACACTTAAAAATTACCCTCTTAGCAAGTTTTAAGTGTGCAGTAGTTAGCTATAAGCATTATGCTGTATAATAGAACTTATTTACCTTGCATAATTAAAACTTTGTACCTTTTGACCACCACCTCCACATTCCTCCTTTCCCCCGGCCTCTGGCAACCACTCCTCTGTTTCTATGAGTTTGACCATTTTAAAGTCCACATGTAAATGAGATCAGCTGTATTTCTAATTGGATGGATCTTTACAGGTTACTGAGACCTCTTCCTTCATATGTTACCTCATCTGTCCTTGTAACAACTTGGTAAATGAAGAATTATTATTCTCCAATTTCACCGATTCAAAACCTGAAGATCAGACAATTTAAGTGAGTTGTCCAAGACCATCCAGAAAGTCCGGTGAGGCATAAAACCTAGTCTTCTTTTTGTTTGTTTGTTTGTTTTTAATATGTCTTTATTGATTTCAGAAAGGAAGGGGGAGGGAGAGAGAGATAGAAACACCAACAATGAGAGAATCATTGATTGGCTGCCTCCTGCATGTTCCCTACTGGGGATCAAGCCTGCAAACCCGGGCATGTGCCCTTAACCAGAATCGAACCTGGGACCTTTCAGTCTGCAGGCCAATGCTCTATCCACTGAGCGAAACCAGTTAGTGCTAAGCCTTCTTTTTTTAAAAGATGTTTTCATTGATTTTTAGAGAGAGAAGAAAGTGGGAGAGAGAGAGAAAGAGAGAAACATCAATGAAAGAGAAACATTGATTGGCTGCCTCCCACAAGCACTCTACTAGGGATTGAGCCTGAAATCTGGGTACTTGGCACTTGCACCAACTGGGAATCAAACCGGCAACCTCTTGGTGCACGGGACAGTGCTCAATCCACTGAGCCACACTGGCTTGGCAAACCTAAGTCTTCTGACTATAAGTTCAACTTTTTTTCAAAGGAGGAAAGCCAAAATACATTATAAGGCTTGCTGGTATTATTTATGCATGCAATGGCTTTAAAATTTTAAAGATTCCCCCTAAAATCTGTGCTAAAAGCTGGACTTAAAAGAGGAGAGGGAGAAGGAAGTTTTTAGTTATGCTACTGTTTTAGGCAAAAGATGTGGGAAAAACATGATAATCTAAAATCTTCACTTGCCCCATAAAAGGAGAGGTAAAGCTAAATAGAGCTAGACAAGATCAATTACAATAATACTATCATATTATTATCTTATTTTCATTATATAATAATACTTATTATTCTATATAATAAAAGCCTAATATGCTAAGTGTCTGGTCATCCAGTTGTCCGTTCAACCAACCAAAGTGTAACCTGTATATATAAAAGCCTAAGTGACCATTACAGTGGAATGACTGGAACAACTGAAACAACTGATCCTATGATGCACACTGAGCAGGCAGGCAGGTGTGCGGTTAGGGAAGAGCAGGCAGTCAGGCAAGTGATAAGGGGCAAGTAGGCAGGCAGGTAGGCAAGTAGTTTGGGGCAAGTGGTTCCGGATTGGGAGAAGGATGTCCAACTGTCAGATGTCTGACTGCAGGGATTGGGCCTAAACTGGCAGTCGGATATCCTCCGAGGGGTCCCACATTGCAAAAGAGCAGAGGCCGGCTGAAAGCCCTATGCACAAACTTTGTGCACTGGGCCTCTAGTATGCTAATGATATGCTAAGGCTGTTCAACTACTCACTATGATGTGTATTGACCACCAGGGGGCAGACAGTCGACCGGTCAACCACTTGCTATGACATGCACTGACCACCAGGGGTTAGCTTGCTGCTGGGGTCTGGCCAATCGGGACTGAAAGAGATGGGCTGGACATACCCTGGAGCCTTCCACAGCCCCTCCTTGGCTAGCCAACCTCCCACATCCCTCTCTGGCCCCAATTGTGCATGGGTGGAGTCCCTTTGCCTGGCCTGCATTCTCACAATCCAGAACTCCTTGGGGGATGTCGGAGAGCCGGTTTTGGTCCGATCCCGCAGGCCAGAATTCCTGCATGAATTCGTGCACCAGGCCTCTAGTTAAGTAATAATACCTCATATTCAAGTAACACTTATTAAGATCCTTTTAGTGCTTACCATATTCCAGGTACTGTTTAAGGATGTGTAAACTCATTTAATCATCACCACAACTCTAACAGGCAAGCACGATTATGATTCGCATTTATAAGTGAGAAATCTGATGCATAGAGAGGTTCCATTGCTTCAGGTCACATAAGTAGTGATGGAGCCTGCAACACCCAGAGAGCTGGGTTTCCCAGGGCCACTTAGCAACTTCTGGTACTGCCTTTTCTGGTGCCTGCAAAACTCCTTCCAAGAACAACCTGAGCTAGAAACGTCTCTCTAAACTGTGCTCCCATAATACCTTCTATGTCCCATCAAAACGTTCTTCACATTTCTGTAACCACTTGTTTGTCTTTATCCATAGTCTCAGAGAATGGAAGCAGATGCTGTGGGCCTCGTTCACCATTGTAACCCAAGCACTTGGCTCAATGCCTGGAACATAGTAGTTGCTCTATGCATACTTGTTAAACTGATTAATAAATTAATTTAACCAGCACTTCTTTAATGTTTACTATGTGTCAACCCACTGTTCAAGGAGCAAATATTCAACAACCCTATGAGGTCCATACTATTTTACAGATAAGGAAGTTGAGGCACACAGCAGTTGAGGAATTTGAGCAGGGTAACATACGAGGAATAAGAAACAAAGTCAAGATTAAAATTCAGGCAGTCTGACTCCAGTCCATGTTCTCAACTTCTAAGCACAATGAATATGTGAATGAAGAATGACGTGTCTATCTCTATACACCATATAGTCTGGGACTGCTGTTCCTTAAGCTTTTGTGGTCAATTCGTTTTCCTAGTGGCTTCTTGATGGCTTCCTTTATGGCTTGGGTTTGTTATTTTTCCAGGCCTCCTCCAGTGGAAAAATGATGAATATTACAATTGCAAGTTGGCTGAGTGAAGCACCAGATATTTCTGTCTCAGTTCCTTTGCTTTCAGTCTCTACAAATGTGTAAAAAAAAAGGGTGGAAACAGTTTTTTAAATCTTTGGAAAATAACTAAAAAACTGGATTCTCATAGCATTGCTCTAGATGTCTGTACAGTGCCAAATGGGAAATAAAAGGCTAAAAATTTACTTTATTTCTAAACTTGCAGTAGTATTTGCTGAAATCTCTCAGATCCAAAGAAAATTGTGAAAAATATTGAAACAAAATTAAATACACGTATTAAAATATAAACAGAAACTTCTGCTATGAATTTTCTACAGTTTATTATTTGCTTGATTTGTTCTACTAAAATTTGTGCCATGAAAACAGAATCTTGGTTTTTTTCCAAATTATTTACACCTACTGGAATATTGAAAGAAAAATATGCATAGCTTGGAAGTACATGTGTCTGAATATTTACAGGGTTTAAAAAAAATTATAAATCTCTTTGACTGTAATTTCAAGGACTTGGAATGAGAACTGTGCCCTCAATGATGAAGCAAGAGTTATCATGGTCAAATTTATGTTTCTTCCCACTTCATTCTCATCAGAGCATGGCACCTGTTAGCAGCATATGGGCCGCCTCAGTCTGTAGGCCCTGTCCTAGTGGCCCTGCAGATGCTCAATACTAGTACATACTTGTTGAAGAAGGGGTAACATAGGAGGAAAGATACAGTTAGATATCTGACTCCTGTGTCCCAGAATTACTCTTCAAAAATTGAGGTCAGCCCCTCCAAAGAGATAAAGTGAAATAAAAAAACCCTGTTTTCCCCAAAGTCTTTGTGGCAATCAAACCCAGAGGAGAAATCAGAAATTATTTAAACCATCAACCAAAAGTCTTTAGATGGAGTCATTTTTCAAGTTCTTCTGTGTGAATCACGCATTATTACAGTTCTTGCCTCTGTCCCTGTATTTGTCCCCCTGTAGAAATAATTTATTTCGTTTTGGCACTATATTGAGTACACAGTGAAAAGAATGTCTCCCTCCCACCCCTCTCCACTAGCTAAAGATTCTTTCCCCTGAAGGAATCACCATTACTAGTTTCTTGTGTACCCTTCCAGAGATATTATTTGTATATACAAATTTTCCCCCACAAATGATAATATACACATACTTCTGTCCCCTGCTTTTTTCATATCATGTTATGTTGAATATGGCTCCATATCAATGTAGATACATCAGTATAATTCTTTTAAATGACTATATGGAATTTCATTATATGAATATAAAACAATATTTTAGCCAGTCTATTGTCATTAGACTGACCTAATTTTTTTGCTATTATAAATGATATTGCAATATATATATATATATATATATATATATATATATATATATATAATACATATACAGAGACAAGTATTTAAGAGGGAAAAAAACATTAGGTAAATACTGAAAAAGAAGGCTCTTTGAAACCTTTTGGTTTATATATTTAAAAAAATGTAAAATCTTTAGGAATTTAGAACAATGAAATATAGTAGAAATTAGAGGTTTGTAACTTGCAAAAGAAAACTGGATTTTATGAGTAGGATTCTTCTAGAGCTAAGTGAAGTGTTTGGATAGCAGAATGAGGTGGTTGAAGAAAAATAACTTTAGCTAGCCCTGGCTGGGTAGTTCTGTTGGCTAGAGTCATCTCAATACACCAATGCTGCAGGTTTGATCTCGTGTCAGGGCACATACAAAAAGCAACCAATGAGACAAATAAATAGAACAACAAATAGATGTTTCTCTCTCTTTTCCCCTTCCGCCATCTCTCTCTAAAATAAAAAAATTATTTAAAGAAATAACTTTAGCTACATGTACACAGATTTTTCCAGTGTAATGGCCTTAAAGCTGGATAAGTTATAGAACACAGGACTACAGCTTGAAAGGACTAAGGCTGGGAGAAGGATCTTAGTCATGAAAACACTAATAAACAGAACAAATACTGTTGCAGAGAAACATGGCAAAGTAAGAGGTAGAGGACTAGGGCAAGGGAGTTACAACCGAACTAGAGACAACTCTTGATAAAAAGAAATAATAACAAAATCCAAAGGATGGTTATACAACGATAGGCCCAAATAGGGTCAGTATGAAACCCATGGAAGCCTCTTTGCAAATATGATTATGCATCTCAACCTATGACCAACTCTGGTCCTCTAATTTGGTTGGGGGCGGGGGGGGGGGCGGGCGGAGAGAGTATCAGCCAGGGGAAGCTGGGGAAAACAAAGAGAGTAATCAATTAATATGTCATCAAGTTTTGCTTGAGTTTCTAGACAGCTAAAGCTCAGGCATGTAATCTAGACTCTGCAAGTAGGTGCTCACTGCAGGACTCAGTCAGTGATGCAAGCAGGAAGAGTTAGCAACAGATGCCACAGTGCCAGTCGCACCATTCCGAGCAACAGTGATGAGTGTGATGTCTGCGGAGTTTGTCTTCTTAACCAGACTGCTGAAGCTGCCAGCCTCTGATTCCTGCCTGTTTTTCAAGACTGGTGCTCCATTTCCCAGCCAATTCTGTGAGTCATCCAATATTCTTCTAATAAATTTATTTTTCACTTATGTTCCATTGCTGTTCTTTGTATTCAAGAAGCCTGGCTGATAAAGTGAACATGAAATAAGCAGCAACTTCAGCTGGAGTCAGCTTCTGACCGAAATCAGGACAGGGACAGAGATCCCCAGGACCGAGTCCTTGATGGGATCATCTTTAACACTGGGCCATTAATTTGGTCTCTTCATGAAAGCCCAGAGAAGTAAAGAGCAGGGCAAAGGTCCATAAGGGCTGCACTGGTCTCAGGGAATTAGACAGCTCTCTTTTCTCCTGATGAGGTTACCAGGACTGTCTGAGGATAAGGATCTGAATGCTCTTCTCCCAGCAAAGAGGAACTGGTTGGGTGCAAGAGAGGGGAAGGGCAGAGACTCAAGAGGAAATTGATGAGAGTACTCAGGGCAAAGCTGCAGACTTCAAATCCAAGTGTTTCAAGGGACCTTGGTAGCAGGTAATAAAGGGTCTATAACTTGGAAATACTAAGACACCAGGATACCAGGACAGAAGGAGTTGAGCCTGTGTATTTCATCCATTAGCAAAAGGAACTCATTTGCTTCACTCACTGCCATATCCTCAACGGTGCCTGTTATTCTTAGGTCCTCAATAAGTATTTGTTGAGGGAATTAAATAGTTGTTAACGGTTGGACATGCACCATTGGTCATCATTGATTACAACAGGGCATCTCAAATAGGCAGGATGGAATGACATTTGGGGTTTCAATAGAGACCTGTCTGACTCTGAAGTCCAAATTCTTTTTTTTTTTTAATATACTTTATTGACTTTTTTACAGAGAAGAAAGGAGAGGGATAGTTAGAAACATCAATGAGAGAGAAACATCGATCAGCTGCCTCTTGTACACCTCCCACTGGGGATGTGTGCAACTAAGATACATGCCCTTGACTGGAATCGAACTTGGGATCTTTCAGTCCACAGGCCGATGCTCTATTCACTGAGCCAAACCGGTTAGGGCTGAAGTCCAAATTCTTAATCATTGGGCTATCTTGTCTACTTTCTGGACCCCAGTGGCTGTAATTGCTCAGGATTCTGCTGCCTGCCAAACCGTGCAAAGATGCCCATCGTGGCTGTTGGTGCTCACCAAGCTGTCACCTGCCCTGGTTGACACCTCCCCCCTCTCAGTGCATCATTGTGGCATATACTGGATTTTTCAAGGTGCCAAAGCTCCTCGAATTCTGGGCAAATGTGCTTTGGGTGTCATGCTTTATGAGCGAATATTAAAGACATGATGCTTGTATAGCAATGTCACACAGATATTTTAAAGAAATTGCTTTTTCAGAGTTGACTCATGGTTCACATTTCCTCCTCTTCCCCAGTATATACCCTGCACTTGGCTGCCCATATTACTCAACTATAAGTTTACAGAGGGAGCTGAAATGGGTGGGACAAGTAGAAAAGTAGGTCTAAGTAGAAAACATGACTCAGTATTATTCCCTGACCCTCCAATGATAGTATGCTAGTTTCTTCCCTGGAGGTTCATCTCTCAGGATTTTGGATTCTTCTATAGTACTACTATTACTATTCTCCCAGCAGTAGACACAAATGAGATTATCCCTAGAATCCTTTTTGGACAAAGTTAGCAGTTTCAAGCATCTACCGTATTTTCTGGCATATAAGATGACTTTTTAACCCAGCAAAATCTTCTCAAAAGTCGGGGGTCATCTTACACGCCGGGTGTGGTCTTATAGGGCAGGTGCTGAAACTTCCGAGCTGGACTGGAAAATCTGCGGTTGCCACATACAGTGGGAGGAGCTCAAAAACGGCTGCACTCCATTCATTTCAATGGAGCCGGATGGAGACCGCAAGTGTCTCCGGTCGGCTCCTTTTTGTGCCGCATACGATCTCCGTCTGGACTTTTTAATCCAGAAAAATCTTCTCAAAAGTTGGGGGTTGTCTAATATATACCCATCACCTAAGCCACGCCCACCAGCCAAGCCATGCCCACCAGCCAATCAGAGCAGCTGTATGCAAATTAACCCAGCCAAAATGGTGGCTGGCAGTCATGGAGCTAGAGCAAACAGGAGGCTTTCCATCTGCAACAGAGGAAACTGCCTGCCTAGGCCAGCTGGTCCTCTGCTCAAGGCAACAATGTTTAAATTATAGGAGCCACGGAGCTGAAGCAAACAGGAGGCTTCGTTGCCTGTGTAGGCCTCTGCTCAAAGCAACAAAGTTTCAATTATAGAAGATAAATAAACCCCAGAAACCTGATTCCAGCCAGCCTCGCTGGGACCTTGGGTCAATGGGAGCTGTGGACAGCCTGAAAACAGCCCTCAGCCCTTCACCCAGGCTGCCCTGGCACCCCAGTAGGGATCTGAACCCTGAAGAGACTGTGGGCAGCCTGAAAACGGCCTTCAGCTCCTCACCCAGGCTGGCCACACCCCCATGGGGTGAGGATCCCCACTGGGGGGCTTGGCCAGCCTGCAAACAGCCATCAGCCCCTCATCCAGGCTGGCCAGGCATGCCAGCAGGTGGACATCCCCCGAGGGGTCCCAGACTGCAAGAGGGCACAGGCCAGGCTGAGGGACCACCCCGAGTGCACAAATTTTTGTGCACCAGGTCCCTAGTCTATATATATATAAGGCTAATATGTTAAGTGTCTGACTGTCTGACAAGTTGCTATGATGTGCACTGACCACCAGGAGGTAGATGCTCAATGCAGGAGCTGCTGAGTTGCAGTGACTTGGCAGCAGCAGTTCTCAGGCGATGTGCCCCAAAACCAGAGAGGAGGGAGCCCGATTCCTTGGAGGCCTGCATGTTTCTGCATTTGGCAGTGGGTTATGTTGTTGCTGAGGTAATGTTGGCCCCAAATCTGGTTTATTGCACACTTGCGTTTATGTTCCACACCCTATACAACAGCAACTTTGCAGAGTGCCCTCTCACACTCCGGGACCCCTCAGGGGATGTTGGAGAGCTGGTTTCAGCCTGATCCTCACAGACCAGACTGAGGGAGCCCACCTGCCAGAGGGACCCTGCTCATTCTGCAGAAGCCCTTTAAGCCCTGGTGTCACCCCAGGTGCGACCAGCTGGGGAGGGACTGTGGGAGGTTGGCTCCAGGGTGTGTCTGGCCCATCTTGCCCAGTCCTGCTCTGCTAATTAATTTCCTTCTAATTAATTTCCTTTTGATGTGTACAAATCTGTGCACTGGGTCACTAGTATATAATAAATTCTCTTTAACTTCCATGCAATGAAGTCAACAAGATGAAAAAAAATTAAATCAAGGTTTTATCTTATATGAAAACTAGAGGCCCAGTGCACAAATTTGTGCACAGGTGGGATCTGGCCAGCCTGTCATGATGGGGGCCCATCAGGCTGGGCCTGCAAGGGGAAGGGGCTGCAGGTGGGGCTGGCTGGGAAAAGAGACCACAGGCAGTTGGCCAGCTGGAGCTGCCCCCGATCAGGGTGTTGGGGACCAATCGGGGGTAGGGCCAGCTGTGGGGAGGGGCTATGGGTAGTTGGCTGACCTGTTCCATACCTGATCGGGGTGTTGGGGGCCAATCAGAGGCTGGGCCGGCTGGAGGGTGCCTTTCGGGGCCCAGATCAGGCTGGTTGGCTGCCGCAGTGTGCATCATAGCCACCGGTCATTCTGGTGTTCTGCTGCTCTGGTTACTGGGCTTTTATATATATAGATGGGTAAAAAGCAAAATGATCATAATGAAAAGAAGTTCAGTGGTTGCTTGAGGTTGAGATTAGTGAGAGAGGATTGACTGCAAAGGGGTATGAAAAAACTTGTCAGGATGTTCTATATCTGGATGGTGGTGGAGGTTACGTGACTGTATACCTGCTGTGCAAGGATAGAGTCCTTCAGAAGCAGAACTAGAGGTAAGAAGTTGGGTAAAAGTAGTTATGGAGGAGATTATTCCAAGAACTACAGGAAGTGAGAAAGTATGGAAAGTGAGGCAGGGAAAAGAGAGAAAGGGTTACCTGTTTACTAATTACTGGTTTACTATGGCAGGCAATGGCATTTAATCCTGTATTGTCTTGACTCGAGGTGTATTCTATAATCTATTGTTTTTTAGCCATTTTATTTTAAATATTTCTTGTAGGACTAGCTTAAAAGTTAGGATAATGTAGGCTTTCTCTTTAGAATTTATGTTTCCTTCTACCTGGCAGTCAAGGACAAAACTGGGTACCTAGATGACTCACTGGAAGGATTCACTGACTTTCTAAAGTCAGACTAGACCTTCCAGTATGCTAAATAGTAACTGTAATAGTAGTGAATGAACATCCTTGCCATGTTTTAAAGAAAATGCATTTATAATTTTAATATTAAGTATAATATTTGCTGTAGGTTTTTAATTAAGAAACTTCCCTTTTATTCCTGGTTTGTTAAAATATATATTTTAGTCATTGATTTGTGCTCAAATTGACTTTTTATTGAAAGCTTTTTTTGCATCTTTTAAAATCATCACATGTATATCCTTTCTTTTCTTTCTGGAGCATCAAGTTTATTACCAAATTTGGAAGAACCAAATACTTTAATAAGAACCCCACAGCCCTAGCAGACTGCTCAGTAGTTAGAGCATCGGCCCATGGACTGAAGGGTCCCAGGTTCAGTCTGGTCAAGGGCACATACCTCGGTTGCAGACTCGATCCCTGGCCCCAGACAGGGCATGTGTGGGAGGTAAACAATCAATGTGTCTCTCTCACATCAATGTTTCTCTCTGTCTCACCTCCTCCCTTCCATTTTCTCTAAAAATCCATGGAAGCCTTGTCTGGTTTTGCTCAGTGGATAGAGCATTAGCCTGCAGACTGAAGGGTCCTGGGTTCAATTTTGGTCAAGGGCACATGCCTGGGTTGTGGGCTCAGTACCCAGTAGGGGGTGCGTAGGAGGTAGTCTATCAATGGTTCTCTCTCATCACTGATGTTTCTCTCTCTCCCTCTCCTTCCTCTCTGAAATCAATAAAAATATATTTTTAAAAATCAGTGGAAAAATATCCTCAGATGAGGATTAACAAGGAAAAAAAAAGAACCCCCACAAACATGGGAGAAAGAAGAGCAGCGTGGACCCGCAGCGAGGGCGGCATCTCCTCTTGACCCCAAGGGGCTCCAGGCTGTCCTGTCCTCCAAGCTCAGCAGGTATTTTGGATAAAATGTTTCTGAAGGCCACAAAGATGCAGATCCCTCTTCATGTGAACCTCGTGAAGAAAATGCCGCAGCAATTTGTACACCTCCATCGTCTGCTGGACCAAGTCCTCTCACCTTGCACACAGCCTATATTTCTGGCAAACTCTCATGTGCAGATGTTTGCGTCTAACCTCTGGCACATCTCCCGCACCATATAACTGGCCTCACAGGAGCGCAGCATCTTCAAGTTTGGCATTTAAAATACAGGGAATGTGGCTTGATCTCCCCAGAGTCTTTGATTGTGGCCCTGCTTTGATGTTCCACAATTTAAAAATTTAGCCCTAGCTTGTTTGGCTCAGTGGATAGAGCATTTCCCTGCGGACTGAAGGGTCCCAGGTTTGATTCTGGTCCAGGGCACGTGCCTGGGTTGCAGGTTCAAACCCTAGAAAGGTGTGTGCAGGAGGCAGCCAATCAATGATTCTCTCCATCATTGATATTTCTCTCTCTCTCTCTCTCTCTCTCTCTCTCTCTCTCTCTCTCTCTCTCTCTTTCTCTCTCTCTCTTCCTCTCTGAAATCAACATATATTTTTGAAAAATTATATTGGCTTGACTCTTGTCCTTTTCAGATGCTGTTTCTTGGTAGATGGCCTACAGAATATGTCTTAATAAGAAACGAAAGACTCTTCTAGCCACCCCCTGCCCGTCTGGCTGTGGCAAGAGTGAGAGTTTGGGGTGCTGCCATTAGGCTGCCCAGTTAGGAGGGAATTTGGTTCCCTCTGGGTCTCCACTGCTGCTGCTGTTGTGGGTAGAGGGGGAGCTCCCAGGGTCATGCTGGAGACCTGGGCTGGGGGTGGTCATCCTTGACTTCAAGCTGAGTGGGGGCATGGCAGGCTCTTTGGTCTTCTGTCCTGATGGCTGAACCTCACAGGTTGGGAAGGACTGAAGCTGATGAGTTAGTGGAATAGCAAGGTCTTACCCTGATAATGCAGCCAGTTACCTTGGTTTTCCTGGTATTCAGGACCCAAGTGTCCACCACTCTGTTGTACTTTCTTCCTGTTTCAGATTCCTGGATGTCATCTTGCTCAGGTTCTTCGTTTTCTGTTACCTGGGTATCCATATTGCCACAGGGCAGCTCGCTGTAAGGCCTGAGTTCCTCCTCCTGGGCCATGTTGAGTCATGGGTCTCATTATATATTTCAGGATTCTTCTTGTGCTGGGGTTAGGGGTCATTACTTTTATTTTATGTTTCTGACATTTCATAGATATGACATATGAGTCATGGAGGTGCCTCTCAGTATCTGCTGCTTCAGTTCCCAAAAGCCCTCTCCCACAAATGGCAGGGACCCCATCACCATCTTACACAGAACTACCCACAGGATCCATACATCAACCCCAGGGCCACCACAGGTTTTGTGCAGGAAGAGCTCCGGGTTGGCACAGAATGTGCTCAGCTTATGGCCTGTAAATTCACTACTGAGCCAAAGTCTGCAAGTTTTACATTCAAGTCAGCATCTGGAAGTATGTTCTCTGGCTTCAGGTCCCTGTGGACAATGCCCCTCTCGTGGTAGTACTGAGCAGCTGACACCAGCTGCCAAACACAACCACATGACTTGAAGCTAAGTCGTTCAAGTCACGTAGTTGTGTTCCTCCAGATAGTCAAGCAAATCCCCTCTCTCACATGCTCTGTAAAGAGGAATGATGTTTCCCTGGTGACAATCAGCTCAAATAACTTTATAATACAGTGGACTTCTTGAAAAAGTCTAGAGAAGCCCCACTGTAGTGATTGACAGCCACCACTGTCCTGGCCATGATGTGCCAGGCCAACCTCACCCTGGCCACTGGTGATCAGGAGCTTGTAGTGGCCAATTGGGGCAAAGATGGCTGCAAGTCCATTAGACATGGTGATTTGCTAACTACACTAACTGACAGTACTAGCAATACTAACTAAGCTTACTAACTATGCTAACAAACAATACTAACAAAACTAACAATGGTAACTAATACTAACAATGCTAACGATACTAATAAACAATTCTAAGCATACTAACTATACCAATGTTAACTATACTAACTATGCTAATACATAATACTAATAAACAATTGCTAACTATACTAACTATACCAATACTAACTATATGAACTTTAAAAATTCTAAAGAAAAAAAAGAGAAAAAGAAAAAAAAACAGGAAAAATTAAAAATGAGAAGAAAACAAGACAAGAAAAATTGAGCAAAAGAAAAAATGTGAGAAAAATGAAAATGAGAAAATAGAAAAAAGAATAAATAAAAAAGAAACAAAAAGGGGTATGGGGTTGGGAGGAGAAAAGCTAAGTCATTCAAGTCCAACAGGTCACCACAAATCAGCTTCCTGCACCATAAAGAACAAAATCATCAACCCATCCAAGGCCTTATATAGGAGTTGTTTGTAATTCCTTATGTGGTCAGAGCAAGAGATGACCAATCACAGCTGGGGATAAACCATAGTGATTTATTCAGTTTTTTTATCTTAAGACCCCTTTCCTCCGAGGACTGTGGGCACGACCCATGAAGAACTTTTTGTTAATATGGGATATTAAAGATTGATATTTACTTTATTAAAAATAATAATCTGTAAGGTTCAGAATAGAATATCAAATGTCATCTGCTTAGACAGGGTTTCCCTGATCCCTCCATTCCAGACCTGCCTCACCCAGCTCATCATGTTTGTCATCTTCAGAGCACTAACCACGGTGTATCTAAGTCTTGTTTACTGCGTGTCTCTCCCAGGCAGAGAGGAGAATGATGTAGTGTTCCTGGTGTCTAGCACAGTGAGTGGCAAACAGAATGAGTGTTTAATAAACATTTGTTGACTGGATTAATAAAAGAGTTTAAGGGAACAAAATAAGATATGGCCAACTAGTTATTTAGTAAAAGTGATTCATAAAATATCTTTACAATCAGCCCTGGCTGGTGTGGTTCAGTTGTTTGGAGCATGGCCGAAAGGTTGTGGGTTTGATCCCTGGTCAGGGCATGTAAGTAAGGCAACCAATCGATGTTCTTTCTCTCTCATGTAGATGTTTCTCTCTCTCTCTCTCTCTCTCTCTCTCTCTCTCTCTCTCTCTCTCTCTCTTTTTCCTCTCATTAAGATATATATATATATATATCTTGGATTAAAAAGAAATCTTAAAGATCATATGTATTTCCTACTTTAATTTGTTGATGTAGTAAGTTATGGTGCATTTATTTCCATAAGTAAAGAAATTAAGAAGAGTTGAATAAGCCCTAGCTGGTTTCACTCAGTGGATAGAGTGTTGGCTTGTGGACTGAAGAGTCCTGGGTTTGATTTCGGTCAAGGGAACATGTCTGGGTTGCAGGCTTGATCCCCATAAGGGGTCTGCAGGAGGCAGCCGATCCATGATTCTCTCTCATCATTGATGTTTCTATCTCTATCTCCCTCTCCTGTCCTCTCTGAATAAAAACACATTTAAAAAAGAGAAGAGTTGAATAAAAGAAGCATTATCTATCTCTTGAATAACTGCCAAAACTGGCCTGCAAAAATATTGATTTAGTGTCTTTCAGCAGGGGAAACCTGACTACTAATCCAATTTTTCATGAGTATGTCCCTGAATAATATAATTGTTTTAATTGTGAAGCATATCACACAAAGGAGAGTACAAAATGTATCTACATATCTTAAAAATAATAGTAACATGAACACTCGTAAGTCTACAAGATAAATAGACCAGAACCACTTCTTTAGAAGTTCCCTGTGTAACCTTCTGAGATCATGTCCCTTTTTCTCCCCATAGAGATAACCATGTCCTGCATTTTGTATAAAACATTTCATTGTTTTTCTTTGTAATATTAATCTTTGTCTCTCTGGCAATATTATTTAGTTTTGCCTATTTGTGAACTTCATATAAAATGTATCATACTGCTGTATATTCATCTGTGATTTTTTTCATTCTTTTTTTTTTATTCCAATATTTTGTTTTGGAAATTCATTCTTGAAATTGAAATATGTAGCTGTAGTTAATTCATTTTTTTGCTGCGTAATATTACACTGTATTAAATTACTCATTTTGTCCATTTTACTATTGATTGACATTTGGGTTGTTCCCAGTGCTTTTGCTATTACTACTAATGCTGCCATTAATTTTCCTGGCATACCTGTGTATGCCAGGAGAGGAACTGTTTGGTTGCAGGGTACATATTAATGGGCCATTATTTATTTCCTCTTATATAAACACTTAAAAATAAAAACAAAAACCCAACAAACTACGCCTTAGAGCCAGCTACCTATTTGGTAAATAAAGTTTTATTGGAACCAGAGCCAGGATTAGGGGGAGAGAAATAAGACAGGGAGTTATAAATTCAGGGTCTCATTTTGTGTTTATTTTATATTTTGACACTTAAAAATATTTTTACTGACTTCAGAGAGGAAAGGAAAGGGAGAGAGAGACTGAAACATCGATGATGAGAGAGAGTCATCAATCGGCTGCCTCCTGCATGGCTCACACTGGGGATTGAGCCAGCAACCCAGGCATGTTCCCTGAATGGGAATTAAACAGTGACCTCCTGGTTCATGGGGTGATGTCTAACCACTGTGCAACACTGGCCAGATGATATTTTTGTTCATCACATATTTTTTGGCATTAATTTTGATTCCTAAAAATGGTACCTCAAAATATCATTTACCTTTATACTGCATTTTTTTATGCTTGCTTACATTTTTTGCCCAAAGCAAATGCCTTCTTCACATCACTCTAGTTACAACATTGTCCCAGTCTCAGCCTTGCCCTAGTCTAAGCCATTTACTTATTCCAGGGTGCAGAAAGGCTTCCTAACTTATCTCTGCACCTTTCTTTGATTCATCTCCACATGGCAGCTACCCTGATCTTTTGAAAAGATAAATTGATATATGTCACTCTTTTGCTTCAAATCTATTTAATCCTCTCTTAATCTACTTAGAATAAAAATCCAGATTCCGTATAAAACAATTCACAATCTGAATTTTGCCTTCTTCCCTAGCCTCCTCTCCTACCACTCTGCCTTTATATCTCTAACTTCCCTGGCTAATTTCCATTCCTGGGATATGCTAAACTCATTCCTGTGTCAGAGTCTTGGCACAGGCCATCCCTTAAATGGGTGATCCCTTCTAATCCTTTAAATTTCCAATTAAGTTATCTCGTTAGAGAAGCTTTCCAATGGAAAGTAAATCCCACCCCCGATATTCCTATTACTCTGTTCCTTTTCCTTCCTATTACTCTGACAACATATAGAGTTTTACTTGCTTATTATTTTGTTTACCTTTTTTCTGTTTACCCTTTTAAACCCTAAGATCTACCATATACCCAATATTTAGCACTGAAATACCCATAAAATAATTAAAACTTAAAAAAAATTATAATAATAGTAATACTCAAAGTAAATATTATTTTGGGGGTTTGGGGGAAGCTCCACAAATAAGGTGACATTAATATTCATTAACATTAAATGAATACTAATCTGGTCATAACAAAAAATCATGAAATTGATCATTTCCTTCAGCCCAGCAGGTCTACTGGTACATCTAAGACTATATCTCAAGAATAATTTGAATTTTTTATTTATTAAAAGTATTCTTATCTAATCTAATAAAAGAGTAATATGCAAATTGACCCTCACTCCGTTACACCCACAAGCCACGCCCACCAACCAACCAGGAGCAAATATGCAAATTAATTCAACTAAAATGGCGGCCACGGAACTGGACTTGCTCCAGGCAATGGAGGAAGCCCTGAGCTCTACTCAAAGCTATAAAGTTTCAATTATAGAAGATACCTGCGGGGCTGGGACCTTGGGTTGCCAGGGGCAACCCAGGCTTTGAGCAAGGGACCAAGGCAACAAAGTTTCAATTATAGAAGTTAAATAAATCCCAGATACCTGCTTCCAGCCAGGCACCTCAGTAGGGACCTAAACCCTGAAGGGACTGTGGGCAACCTGAAATGGCCATCAGCCCCTCACTCAGGCTGGCCAGGCACGCCAGCAGGTGGAAATCCCCCGAGGGGTCCCAGACTGCGAGAGGGCACAGGCCAGGCTGAGGGACCCCACCGACTGCACAAATTTTTGTGCACTGGGCCTCTAGTATATAATAATTTATGAAGATTGAAAACATTATGGGTTGCCCATTAACTTTCCCCTTATCCAGGCTACAGAAGGAGGCAGTCTCCTTCTCTAGCCTAGATAAGACCAAGAATATGTTGCTCCTATAGCAGAACTCAAGAAGATAAGCATTAGAGAAAAATCAATAAGTGGGCAAAGTACTATCTCCATGATTTTTTATTTCACCAATCTCAAATGGGCAATCCTTATTTCTCTGGTATCTTGTTGTTTTTATGATGAAGCTGTTTTCCTATTCTCCATAGACCAGTGGCTCCCAACCTTTTTTATTTGCCATTCCCCACCTAAGCATCTCTAAAACCCTGTTGCTCCTCCTGTGACATATAATTCTTACTCAAAAAGTAAACTCCTATTCATGCGGAGGAAGCCTAAAAAGCCATTAATTTTGTCTAAACAAGCTTCCAAAGAACATGGCATCCATGAAAGAGAAAAACAAAAGAACAAAAGGATAGTTGAAGTACTGAGGAAGAAATAATCCAGAAATTGTTAAAAAAATATGCAGTGATATGAAAAAATAGCCAATAAAGTTTCAAAATATATAATAGAGAACTGAAATGCATAAATATGTCACTATATGTTTATATACTATATATTAGGCCCCTGGAACCATAAGAAATGCAAAAAATTCACTGTTAATAACTCATTCTCAAATTGTCTCCCTTAAAAATCAAACTTCCCCCATGTGGGGCGTGTGCCCCACATTGAGAACCACTGCTATAGACATTATTTCGATATCCACCATTCTCCTTTTACCAAAGGAGCCACCATCTATAAAGGCATTTTTTAAGTCAGAAAATCTTAGAGCCATTCATGAGAACATCCCCCTTATCCAGTTCATCACCAAGCCCTATTGTTTCAATCTCAAAAAATATATCCGAATTCATTACTTATTTTCTATCTTCACTGCTACCGTAATCAGAACCAACATCTGAATAACTGAAATGTTCTCTTAATTGCTCCATTTTCATTCTTTATTTTAAAATAGTTATTTTTATTGATTTCAGAGAGGAAGGAGAGGGAGAGAGAGATAGAAACATCAATGATGAGAGAATCATTGATTGGCTGTTCCCTGCATGCTCTCTACTGGCCAATTGACACTCAACCACTGAGCTAGCCAGACCATTTTTATTTACTTTTTCTCCTATCCATTCTCCAAAGAGTAGAGTGATCTATTTTTTAAAATGTATAAAACTGCCCTGACTGGTTTGGCTCAGTGGATAGAGCGTCAGGTTCGATTCCAGTCAAGGGCATGTACCTTGGTTGTAGGCACATCCCCAGTAGGGAGTGTGCAGGAGGCAACTGATCAATGTTTCTCTCTCATCGATGTTTCTAACTCTCTATCCCTCTCCCTTCCTCTCTGTAAAAAATCAATAAAATATATTTAAAAAATAAATAAAATGTATAAAACTAATTCATACACACAATAAATCATTACAGCAACTTATAAAGAAAGTTTTCTCCCTTAATTGCTTTTCAAGTGCAATGCTCCAAGGTAACCAACCACACACTAAAATTTGATGTACATATCCTCCCATTCTTTTTTCTGTGCTATGCAGAAATATATACAAATATTTTTATTGGCTCTATTTCTAGAAATGGATTACATTATATATAATATATCATGTTATCATTTACAGACATCTAATCTAATAAAAGAGCAATATGCAAATTAACCATCACTCTGAGATACCTAAGCCACTCCCACCAGCCAATCAGAGCAGCTGTATGCAAATTAACCAAGCCAAGATGGCCACTGGCAGCCATGGAGCTAGAACAACCAGGAGGCTTGCCCCAGCGATGCAGGAAGTTAAGGTTCCTGTCTGCCTAGGTTGGCTGTGGCCTCTGCTCCAGGCAACAAAGTTTCAATTATAGAAGATAAATAAACCCCAGAGACCTGCTTCCAGCCTTGGGCTCAAGGAAGAGCTGGGAGCCTGGATTGTCAGGGGCAACCCAACCTGGGCTCCAGTTAAAGCAACAAAGTTTCAACTTTAGAAGTTAAATAAATTCCAGTCAACCTTGCTGCAAACAGTCATTAGCCACTCACCCAGGCTGGCCAGGTACCCCAGCAAGGATGCCCTGAAGGGGATGTGGCCAGCCTGCAAACAGCCATCAGCCCCTCACCCAGGCTGGCCAGGCACGCCAGCAGGTGGACATCCCCTGAGGGGTCCCAGACTGGGAAAAGGCACAGTCCTGGCTGAGGGTCCCTCCTGAGTGCACAAATTTTTGTGCACCGGGCCTCTAGTATATATATAATGAACATTCTTTCAGGTCAATATGTAGTTCTTTGCCATTCTTTTATTAATTGATTGATCTTATCCCTGTCCTTTTTAAAATATATATATTTCTTTACTGATTTCAGAGAGGAAGGGAGAAGGAGAGAAAGAAACATCAGTGATGAGAGAGAATCATTGATGAGAGAGAATCATTGATTGGCTGCCTCCTGCATGACCCCTACTGGGGATCGAGCCTGCAACCCAGACATGTACCCTTGGCTGGAATCGAACCTAGGACCCTTCAGTCCACAGGCTGACCCTTTATCCACTGAGTCAAGCTGTCCTTTTTATATATATAGCATGTAATATCCTGAGAATGGAAGTAAAATAAATTAATAATTTCCCCAGTGATAGACATTCAGTAGCATGGTCTTTTATTATTTATTTATTTTGTTAATCCTCATCCAAGAATATTTTCCATTGATCTTTTAGGGAGAGTGGAAGAGAGAGGAAAAGACAGAAACATCAATGTGAGAGAAACACATCAATTAGTTGCTTCCTGCTTGTGCCTTGACCAGGGCCTGGGTCTGGGAGGAGCCTGCAACCAAGGTATGTGTCCTTGACTGAAATTGAACCCAGGACCCTTTGGTCTGCAGGCTGATGCTCAATCCACTGAGCCAAACTGGCTAGGGCAAGCATGGTTTTTTAAAATGTAAATTAGGTCATGCTTCTCTTAAAATTAATCATATTCCCCTCTTAAAATTCAAGACTGATTGCTCATAGCTCACACTTGTCTTAAGTTTTTTTCTACTGCATGGTCCCTGCATATTTTCCACGATTAACCTGTAAAGATCTTCATTGACTATCCTCCTCTTTGCCACCAATCTAAATTAGGCTCCCCTATTAAATGTTCTCATAACATCTTGTAAACGCCTTCATAGTATTCATCACAGCTATACTCCTATATAATAAAAGCCTAATATGCTAAGTGTCTGACCATTCCTTCTACCTTTTGATGAGTTGCTATGATGTGCACTGACCACCAGGGGGCAGATGCTCTGACTGGTATGTTAGCTTGCTGCTGGGGACCGGCCAATTAGGACTGGGTGAGATGGGCCAGATACACCCTGGAGCCCTTCCATGGTCCCTCCCCAGCCCTGATCGTGCACCAGTGGGGTCCCTCAGCCTGGTCTGTGCCCTTTTGCAGTCCTGGACCCCTCGGGGGATGTCGGAGAGTCAGTTTTAGCCCAATCCCTTCAGGCCAGGCCAAGGGACTCCACTGGTGTGTGAATCCACGTACTGGGTCTTTATACTAATAAAAGGGTAATATACAAATTAACTGTCACTCTGCGACAAAGATGGTGGCACCCATAGCCACAAAGATGGCAGCGCCAGCCGGAGCCACAGAGCCGGCCGGAGTGGGTGAGACGCTTGGTATCCTTTGTTGCCCCAGCCTGGAAGGTGGCTCAGGCCCAGAGCAAAGATGGAAGGTAGTGGCCCGAGCAAAGGCCTGAGTCCTGAGTGCCAGAGAGAAGCTGGTGCTGGCACCCAGGGGAAGGAAGGCCTATTCTTGCACAAATCTTTGTGCATCAGGCCTCTAGTTACATGTAAGAATTTATATTTATACTAGAGGCCCGGTGCACGAAATTCATGCACTCCGGGGGTGTGGTCCCTCAGCCCAGCCTGCACACTCTTGCAGTCTGGAGCCCTCCGGGGATGTCTAACTGACAGCTTATGCCTGCTCCCTGTGGCCTAAGTAAGCAGTTGGACATCCTTAGCCTTGCCACGGAGGTGGAAGAGGTTCCCGCCACCATCGCTGCGCTTGCCAGCCATTACCTGGTTTCTGGCTGAGCGGCACTCCCCCTGTGGGAGCACACCAACCACTAGAGGGAAGTTCCTGTGTTGAACGTCTGCCCCCTGGTGGTCAGTGCACATCATAGTGAGTGGTTGAGTGCCTTAGCGTATCATTAGCATATTATTCTTTGATTGGTGGAAGGGCTGACCAGATGACTGGACACTTAGCATATTAGGCTTTTATTATATGGAGTATTTGTATTTATTTATATGTTTGATTATTTCCTTTCTACCTTCTTCACTAGGCACCATGCTTTATGAGGACAATGTTTGCTGTACTACCAGCACCAAACACATGCTTACATGTAAAAAGTATTTACTAAGTGAATGAGTCCTATGCTGAGAAATCACTAGGCAGCTAGGCAATAGAATTTAATGTTAATTAACTTTTAAAATTATATGAGAATCTAATATAATAAAAGAGAAACATGCAAATTTGACCGTTACCACCAGCCAATCAGAGCGGCTGTATGCAAATTAACCCAGCCACAAACCAAAGGCTTCTGTTGCAACTGC
>PVJC01005959.1:0-56913 GCA_004026665.1 Murina feae | reverse complement strand
GGATATATTTGGCTTTACTGATTTTTAGAGAGAGGGAAAGGAAGAGAAAGAGAGAGAGAAAGATTGAAACATTGATCAAAACCAATTGGCTGCCTCCTGTATGTCTCCTACTGGGGATCCAGCTTGCAACCTAGACATGTGCCCTGACCTGAAATCCAACCATGACCTCCTAGTTCATGGGTCAATGCTCAACCACTTGGCCACACCGGCCAGGCAACAATAGGGTACTTTTTATCCTGCACAACTCCAAAAGAGATTGATGTTCCAAACAAAAGCAGTTAGACAGACTGATATGATGGACATTTTAAAAAAATGTGGAGAACGACAATTTTGAATTTTCTCCAAGAATATATAAAGTACAAAGCTTCTAAGTAGTCATAACAAAAATGATGGAAATAGATACTTGATGTCAATGAAATAAGGTCAGATCCGTTAATAGAATTTTGAAATTTCACTTATTTCATAGCTAATGTTATGAATTTGGGAAGAATTTTGCCTCTATCCTTTGAAATACCTATGAGCACTATATACAGATATAATAAGTTTAAAGAGGTCCATGAGGTCCATGTAGATCTTAAGAATTCTTATCCTGTTTTTATTTTTTTTAATATATTTTATTGATTGTTTTTTTTACAGAGAGGAAGAGAGAGGGATAGAGAGTTAGAAACATCGATGAGAGAGAAACATCGATCAGCTGCCTTCTGCACACGCCCAACTGGGGATGTGCCCACAACCAAGGTACGTGCCCTTGACTGGAATCGAACCTGGGACCTTTCAGTCCGCAGGGCAATGCTCTATCCACTGAGCCAAACCGGTTAGGGCTCCTGTTTTTATTTTGCCAACAAATTTTGGAAGTAAGGTTTTTAGAAAAATAAATCTGAGATGCAGAGAGTTAAGATCACTAGTCTAGATAGCAGATAAGGCTCATTGGTTAACATTTTACTGCAGTACAGGAAATTCTGTAAGACAAAGCCATGTCTATGCTCCTTTGGTAAAGCACTTTATAATAACATGGTTATAACATTTTTTTATAATATAAATAATAGAAAGCACTGAAAAAAGTACCTCCTGTGGTTCTACCACATCAAAATAACTTCAATAAAAGTATTTTTCAAGCCCTAACTGGTCTGGTTCAGTGCATGGAGCATCGTCCTGCGGACTCAAGGGTCCCAGGTTCGATTCCAGTCAAGGACATGTACCTTGGTTGCAGGCACATCCCCAGTGGGGAGTATGCAGGAGGCAGCTGATCGGTGTTTCTCTCTCATCGATGTTTCTAGCTCTCTATCCCTCTTCCTTCCTCTCTGTAAAAAATCAATAAAAAATATATTTAAAAAAAGTATTTTTCAATATGTTTAATGAAAAAAACAAAATTTCTTACTTATATCATGGAATAGCTTTCATGTTCCCATGCTCCACAGCCTCAGTTTCTCAGCTGAGTGCACCAAAATCCCACAAGATACATGATAACGAGAAGCAGCAATATGACCACAGAATATACCTGAGGTATACATTTTTCTGCAAGATTTCAGAACAGTTCAGGGCACATGAAAACAAGATATACTTCAAAGTAGAATGAAAAATCTGCATGATCTTCTAAAGTAAAATTCTGGACTTCAGAGACTGGCTGTACCCTTGAGGGGGAACTCAGGTCACATTCCTCAGGCTGCCTTGAGGAATGACTCAGAGAACTCAAAATCGTTCCATACTGGCACAATGTCTTTTCCTCTTCCCCCAGCAAGAGGAAATAAAAATAATTAATGTTACCTTTTATTAAAAATTGCAGATTAATGGAAAACTGCTACTTTTATTGTCTTTAACATACAAAGTAAAAGCAAGAAATGCCTTGGAGCCCATTTTTTCAACTATATTGTTTCTCTAACCTCCTTATATACAGACATTATGGAGAAGCTCCTGCTCCCAGAATTCCTGGGATCATATATTTACTTTGTTTATCTTTTTTATTATTATTATTATTCTCACCTAAGGATATTTTTTTCATTGATTTTTAGAGAGAGTTGAAGGGAGAGAGGGGAGAGAGAGAGAAAAAAAAAATCCATGTGAGAGAGACACATGGATTGATTATGTCCCACACGCACCTGATCCAGGCCAGGGATGGAACCTGTGACCCAGGCATGGTGTCCTTGGCCTGGAATCAAACCCACAACCCTTCAATGTGTGAGCGAATGCTCTATCCAATGGGCAACACCAGCTAGGGCCCATTTTATCTTCAGGGGGGAAAATTAGGAAGAAAAATTTTAAATGCACAACACTCGACTGTATGTGATCTTCAAGGACAAGGAATCTATCTTATTTCTCTGTGTGTTCTCAGGAGCAACATAATGTCTAAGCTCAATTGAATGTTTATTCGAGTGAACTGCTATTCCCCTATCCCCATTTAAATACCCAAACCCCCAAAATATATTAACCCATTTTCAAACTTTTCACAAAACCAAAGCTCACTCAGAGATCTTGAATTTAAATAATTTTATTTCTTACTGGCCTTTACAAATCAGGATATTTTTGACACTACACCACTTTGAGCTGCAGCTACAATGGATGGAAATAGTTTAGGGCAAGCATGTCAAACTCAAAGGCTAACAACGGGCCAAATAAACAAGGTTTAAGTTTATGTGGGCTGCAAAAAACAAAAGCTTCAATTTTCATAGAAACATAGGTTTATTTTGATAGAGTCATGCTGAATACAAAGGGCTGAAATAAATGAGTAATTGTTAACATAAAATAATAGAACATTTTAATAAAAATATTTTTTCTTAAACATTAACTCACCAGACACTGAATAACTGCACAAATTAATAAGCATAATGCAAATAAACCTATTTTTCTTGTTCTCCAAAAGTGAAATATTTCCTGTTGGGCACACCAAACAAGTCAGTACAAGACTAATGATGTGGCAACTGGCTGCGAAAATATTTGCTGCTGGTAGTAGTGGAGAGAAATGGTGTGCCTGTGGATAAGGCACATAAAGGAAATGAATGCAACATGATTATAGTAATCAGTCATTAGCAAAGGTTGTAGTTCATTATTAATAACTAGAGGCCCAGTGCATGAAATTCGTGCATGGGGGGGGTGGTCCCCTCAGCCCAGCCCGCACCCTCTCCAATCCGGGACTCTTTGGGGGATGTCTGACTTGGGCCTAAACCAGCAGTCGGACATCCCTCTCACAATCCAGGACCGTTGGCTCCTAACTACTCACCTGCCTCCCTGCCTGATCACCCCTACTGGCCCTCCTGCCACCTTGATCACCCCTAACCACCTCTGCCAGCCAGCCTGGTTGCCCCAAACTGCCCCCCCTGCCAATCTGGTCACCCCAACTGTCCCCTCAATTGGCCTGATCACCCCTAACTGCCCCCACCAGTATGGTCACCCCTTACTGCCCCCCTGTAGCCTAATCGCGCCCAACTGCCACCCCGCTGGCCTGGTCACTTCCAACTGCCTCCCTGCCAGCCTAGTCACCCCTCACTGACCCTCTCTGCTGGCCTGGTTGCCCTTAACTACACCCCCCTGCTGGCCTGGTCACCCCTCACTGCCCCCCTCTGCCAGCCTGGTCACCCCATGCAACCTGCTGCTCAGTCATTTGGTCATCCCTAACTAACTCCCCTGCTGGCCTGGTCACCCCACTCAGCCTGCTGCTCAGTCATTTGGTCATCCCTCACTAACCCCCCTGCTGGCCTGATTGCCCCACTCAGCCTGTTCGGTTGTCCATTCAGTCATTTATTCAGTTGCAATGGCCCCTGGATATCTCCCTATCTATCTATCTATCTATCTATCTATCTATCTATCTATCTATCTAATGTATAATAGGATATTGTAAAAATTAAGTTATAAAATTTTTATTAAAACATTTCTTACATACAGTTATATTGGCTGGTTCACAAAAATATTTACATGCAGCCTGTGGGCCATGAGTTTGACATGCTTGGTTGAGGGTCTATTTGTGACCCCGGAATTTCCTCATCAGAGAGGCTTTAGGGTGGCAAATTGGTTAATCCTGGGAGGAAAAGAACTAGGAGAAAAAAAATTTTTTTAAATATTTTTATTGATTTTATAGAGGAAGGGAGAGGGAGAGACAGATGCATCAATGATGAGAGAGAATCATTAATCGGTTGCCTCCTGCATGCCCACCACTGGTGATTGAGCCCACAACTCGGGCATGTGCCCTTAACCAGACTTGAACTTGGGACTTTTCAGTCTGAAGGCCAACACTTTATCCACTGAGCCAAGCCAGCTAGGACAGGAGAAAAACATTGAAGGTGCATTATTAGCAAGCACATTGGCCTGTTCTGTTTCTTTGCAAAATAAAATTTTAGTACTTTGGTATATAATAATAAAGAATTTTTTAAGTAAAAACTTACTTAAAAAGGCAGTAACTTAAAAGAAAATCATTATGAAGGAAACTTAAATAGAATAAAATGTTTTCTTCTAAAATACTTAAACTTTTAAAATTAGAATAATATACCTATCATACTTAATACCAAACTTGTAAACAAAAAGTATCTGAGTAAAAGTGAATTATTTTTAATTTAAAATCTTATTAAAGATTTTAAAAATAAAACAATTCACTCATTGTCTTGTTGCCCATACATATTTCACTGCACTTGCATTGTTGTTATATCTATATATATGCAAATTTAAGAGTGATGTGTATTGTTTAATGTTGTAAAAGATCCCCTGGCTTCTATGTACTGTGGTTGTAAATACTGTGCTAGGTTGTACATAATCATAAATTAGAGCACAGAGAAGCAAAAAAGAGGCATTCAGCACTACTGTGAGAGCAGACTTGGTATGCAAGAATCATCTGCATTCAGGCTCTCAGAGACATAATTTGACAGATTAATTAATTTGTCTTTCCTCCTAGGCAAGCATTTCTGCCTCTCCAATCATCCTTGCCCTTCACAACAATGTGTTTTTAATGCCAGCGGTGGCACAAGCTATGTATCTTCACAGCTTGAATGCTATCATCTTATTCCAAGGACAAGAGGCAAATGATACAGACAAACACTGCCTGGACAGGGTTATTCACAAGTGTCTCGCACATGCACACCTCTTCGCCAGTCTAAAGGTATCTATGAATTTTCTTCCACTGGATATTGGAGTCCTGATGGATAAAAACTATTGCTTTTTTTCCTAGGGCTTCCTTCACACTGCAGGCCTTCTAGAAGTCCTGCCCTGTACCCACCACCAATGCTAGTGGTACCACCCACAGGTTTCCTAAATACTCCCACTTCATTTTATAGTCCCCATTTAAAATTACTGGAGTGAATCTGCTCCGAACTAAGGACTATTAAAATTCAGATATTGCTGGGCGATGGTGGCCCAGTGGTTGGGGGTCAACCTGTGCACTAGGAGGTCATGGTCTGACTCCTGGTCAGGCAGGGCGCATGCCCCGGCTGTGGGACATGTGCAGGAGGCAACTGATTGATGACTCTCACTCATCACTGACGTTTTTCTCTCTCTCTCTCTCTCTCTCTCTCTCTTCCTCTCTGAAATCATTTTTTAACAGACATTAATGCTAATGTGGCTTCATTTAAAGATCAGCTATGAAACACAGCATTTGATCTACAGTTCTAAGAATGGCGAAGATAGTTATTAATACTTTGGGACAACAAAGGGGCTATTGGTGATCATGGCTGTGACGTGCTTCCCTTTGATCAAACAAAACTTCACCTTTAGTGGGACTACAAAATGCCAATGATTCACTATAGATACTAAACTATTATATATATATATATATATATATATATATATATATATATATATATATATATATATATTAGAGGCTCAACACACATGAAATTGTGCAGTTAGGGTCCCTAGGCCTAGCCTGGCCTCTGTCACATGGCCTCTTCTGCCCCGCGATACCACATGAAACTCCCTGCCCCAGGATGCTCTGCAATTGTCTCAGCCCATGAGACTCCCCCCACCCCTCAACTGCTCAGCAAAGCTTGCTGCCACCCCACAAAGCTCACTGCTTGATGCTCTGCAAAACTCCCCCTGCCTCACCACTGCTCTGTGAGGCTCCCCGCCTCCTCCCTCTTCCCATCCCCCCCCCCACCACCTCCCAACAACAGCTTGAAACTCACTGATGCCTGGATGACTGCTCCATGAAGCAGCCCACCACCAACACTCAACAGTCTCCAGTCCCACCCCGCCACCAGCCTCCCCTCATGGTGAGCGGCTCAGGGGCTGGGAGAGGGGGGGACCGAGAGGTGCTCCATGCACTTCATGGTGACCAGTCGCCTGTTTGGTCATGATGCCACCTAGCTCTTTATATATATTAGAATTCCCTCCCATGAGCTCAGGTAGATTCAGGAAGGCAGGAAGGTGACATGCATAGGCTATGTCTCTGCCCATGACAGATGTGACATACTCTTCAATCCCAGCACACTTTCCTGCAAACAAGCATTAGGGGTTCTCTCTGTTCTTCTCAGACTCATATGCCAAGTAACCACAACTAGATGAGATAAGTAGGACATGAGACAACATTTGTTTGCTGTCCTTCATGTAGATGAAGGTTAATGAACTACTAATGAGGCACTAACATAAATAAAGAGTATGGCTAAGTCCATTTTTTTTTTTAAGTCTTAACCATCTCTACATGAAAAGCTACTACAGGTCTAGGCATTCTGGGATCTCTGTAATGTGAATAAAGTGCAACGGCGCCAAGGGCTTTACTCTCTAGCAGAAGGAGACTGCCATTGATCTGATAGGTATGCATTCAGTTTAGCTGTTTACTCCAGAAACCTCTTTCAGAAAGCTCACTTACCTCAAAATTCCTGAGGAACACATGCGCCTGCCCCGGGTAAGATGAGATAAACACATCCCACCCTGTCTCTCACACCAAGTGCAAGGAGAAAACATTCACAGAATGACTGAGGCCTCTGAAAGTAAACAGTAGCAGGCAGGTTGAGGAAGAAGATCAGTATCTGAAGTACCACAGAACCAGGAGTGAGCTTCACTTCATTTGATTTTTTTTTTGGAGGGGGGAGGAGGGGGGTTGGTTTTGAGTCCAACCTGGACTCAACATAACCCTCAACATGGAAGTGGGTAATGATGTGCGTAGTGAGACCACCACAAGGAACACTCTGGTTCTGACTCTAGGAGCTGGAGTGGGTTTCTTGATGCTCAGGGGAAGGGGAGAGAATCCCTTGTTTGTTTGTTTGTTTGTTTTTCTAATCCTCTAGTGTCCTAAGCCCCCCTTATCATATGCTGCTTGGGGGAGACAGAGCACTGGGTCACTTTAGGTCGCCTAGAATATGCCCCCACGTAGTTGAAGAAGCGGAAACTAAAGGAAGTGAAGTATTGTCCGCTTGTGTTAGCTTTGGCCCCCCCAAAAAGAGAAAAGGGAGGGAATAAGCTATTGAGCACCCATTGTGAGCTCTCCCTCTTGTATTGTGATGTCAATTTTTCTAAATAGCCATCCTCTGAGCAAAGGTATTGTATTTTCCATTTCTCAAGTGAAGAGATTGAGGCTAAATTTCTTATGTTTTCCATTTACCACGTTTACTTACTCATTAGGGAATAAAACTGGTTCTCTCCCTCCTGATTATCTTCCCTCTCTCTTTCTCTAATTATCTTTTGGTTGTTGTTTTTCTCCTGCTTCCCATTAAAACCCTGAAGATGTGAAAAACTAAGCCCATTTAAAGGACTAGCGTAATACTATCATTTAAGCATTCACTTTCCATTAGGCACTTGTTACTAGAATACCAAAAAAAAAAAAAAAAAAAAACCAGAATGTAATACCCAAATTTCTTCTGGGAAAAAATAAACAGGCAGGTGTATATTGTAGCTCTGGTGACTATGGTGGAGTTAAGATGGCATGAACCATGGGATGGAGGTGGCAACATAATCATTCTGGAGAAAAAGCACATCCAGCTGTGGAACTCATGCTCAGAAATAGAAAGCAAAATGAAAGGCATAGACTATACTTAAAGTCAAAGAGAATCATTCCTCTCCCCCATAATCCTGTTATTATTCTTGGCAGCTTCAGGGAGCTGCTAAGTGAACCGCACACAACTGAGATGTCCTTGGCAGGTGCAGCACAGGTATGCTATTCCTTTACTAATTACTAAACAGAAACGCCAATCAAGGTGGGAGAAATAATTTGGCATACACTAATAATCAAAATATTCTAATGATTTATTTTATTCGTGTTGTTTGGGAAATGGTGCTATTGTTATTGGCACACTGCAATGGCATTGCATAATTAAATTAAGCACTTTCACAGCTGATTATTGAAAATCAGAGCATTCAAATGACTATAACTTAACCAGTTTAAGGTCTCCACTTTATTCTGTACCACAATGACCTTGTTTGTGATATATGGGTATTCAAAAGAGCAACCCCCAAATCTATGACTAATATTAGATGTAGGTATGTGTTGTTTTTTTCTAGAGAAGCTCTCTTAATTCCCATAAATTTAGCAATTTTTTCTACTCACTTCTTTATCAAGGATCCAATTGGTTTTTATATATTTCCAACTAAGTAAACTGTATAGTAATAAATATATTACCATCCCAATTCATAAAAGGGTACATACATATCAGTCAAATTTCCAAAATATGCCTGCACAAAGACTTTATTATAGTCATCTTTTATTAATTGGGAGAGGTAGAAACAGCCTTTAAAACACACACATGCACACACACACAATCTTTAATAGGAATTATCAATTACATTGATACTTATCAATTAAATATTTCTCACAGATAGCAGAAGCAACCATTCTGGGTGTATGCTCACTTACTAGGATGTGATTTTCTTAAATCACATACCCACTTGGGGAATGGTCTTAATTCTCTTGAGGCAAAAGCAAACTTAAGAATGTGTTTAGCTATAAACAACTGAAACCCCAGCCAGTACTGACTTCATGTAACAGGTGTTTGATCTTGGACTTCCAGTCTCCGAACTGTGAGAAATAAAGTCCTGTTTTTCATAAGCTACCCAGTCTGTGGTATTTTGTTACAACAGCCCAAATGGACTAAGCAAGTTGGTACTGAGAAGCTGGGATGCTATTGAAACAAATACCAGCTTCCTCCCCTTTGAACTTCCCTGACAGATCAGGACCTCTGGGGTCCCAACGGTTTCTTTTCTCTGTCTGACCAGGTATTGTGCGGCTGATTTTAATGAGCAGGATTCTGTCTTTCAGGAACTGGTGTCGGAAGACATGTCCATATGGGAGCTGGGATTCAGCCTGAAAGTCTTTTTCGCCTTGATGCTGCCTCCCTCCAAGAGCTGCCCAGGGCACAGTTTCAGGGAAGCTGATATACTAATTTGCAGTCACCTCAAGCAAGCAAGCTGCCAGTTTGTCCCTGACACCCTCTAACACAGGGGCAAGCTATTTCACTTCTCTCGATCCTTTTAACAAGTTACCTGTACACCTGATAATGACCATTTTCAAAACTTGAAAATGTTAAAGAGCCTCAGGGACAGGGAGGTCCAATTTACTGTAATTACAGAACTTCTGAAACTTGGGCCCCTTTAGCGAAAGCCTTGAAAATCTACTCCAAAGCAAACCTGCAGCAATCTATGCATGACATCCAGAGAGGAGCATATTTATCCTAGCCTTGGGAATTATGTGCTTGAATTTCCTTGAAGTGCATTTAAATTAGCTGGACTACATCTCATAATAAGAACTCAGTGGTTCACTGTACAGTCAGAACCACTGTAGATGACTAAAATTAATATGTAAAATACAAATGCGGCCAAATTAAGCAAAAGGTATGCTTTTTCTAAAAAGCATTTATGCTGAAGGACAAGAGGAATATTATATTTCTCATCATTTGCTCCATTACCTCAGCCCCTGTGATTGCCAGCTCTAATTATGTCATTACAAAAATTGTCTCCTGGGAGACCACTAGGATTTTTGTTCTGCAACCTCATCTGATGCAATTATTTGCAAAATTCTACAAGTAAATTAGGTTACTTTTCCATTTTTCTACCTGGATGGTTTAGAGCTATCACTAATTGCGATGAGTCGGAAATTTTAATAGAAGAAACTCTGCACTCAGGCCAGCTCCTCTGGTAATAAAAAACATCCCTTTATTGCAGCCAAAGAGTGAATTGTGCACTAATTATTGGCATAGAGCGGATTTTCACTGTGTGTTGTGTGTCTGTGTACCTGCACTGACACCCACACTAGGTCGCGTTCATTCCTTCACCTAGTCTACTCTCCGCCCATCTCCTTCTTGATCTCTGCTTCAGAGGCTGACTTGTATGGACCTTGAAGACCCTCTGGCTTCCACTTGGATGTACCCAATGGGTAGCCCCAATAGTGGCTCAAAAGAGCAGAAGAGTAAAGATCATGGTATTGATCACACGTGCTCTCCACTTTCAAGTAACCTGTGTCTCTTGATCAAACATCTTTGCTCCTATCAAGGTGAACATCTTATATAATTTTCTTCAGGCTCAAAGAAAAAGGAGGAGTTTTTCACTGTGAGCTCTACCACAAGTTCCAGTGGAATCTGGTTCAACTGCCCAAAGGTGGACCACCTCCCTTCCCTTCCTACCCAATTCCCCCAACCTCTGTGACCATGGAGGAACCCTCCTATTTCCAACAGGGAAGCCCTGTCACCAGAAAAATGGAAAAATGAGAAGTTACCAAGTGGAAAGATACCATAATTACCCTGGGGACTCGGGCTTTTATCTGAAAAGTCAAGCAATTCTATTCTCCCCATTTGCTCATCCTATATAATAAAAGGGTAATACGCAAACTGACCCTAACAGCAGAATGACTGGTCACTATGACACACACTGACCACCAGGGGGCAGATGCTCAATGCAGGCGCTGCCCCCTGGTGGTCAGTGCACTCCCATAGGAGGAGTTCTGCTCAGCCACAAGCCAGGCTGATGGCTGCCAGTACAGCAGTGGTGGTGGGAGCCTCTCCCGCCTCCTTAGCAGTGCTAAGGATGTCCAACTGCAGCTTAGGCCTGCTCCCTGCTGGCAAGTGGACATTCCCTGAGGGCTCCTGGGCTGCCAGAGGGATGTCTGACTGCCAGCTTAGGCCTAAGCCAGCAGGTGGACATCCCCCAAGGGTCCCTAGAGAGGGCACAGGCCAGGCTGACGTTCCCTCCTATCCCCCCCTCCCCCACCGAGTGCACAATTTTTTGTGTACTGGGCCTCTAGTAAGAATGATAAAGGTAAATAATATATGTAAATCAACTGGCACGCAACAGATGCTAAATTAAGTACTAGGTTTCCTGGGTTATACAGTCCTTCCTTCAAGTACAGGGAAGCTGCTGACAAAGGACCAGAAGAACCAGTTGAGAAGGAATGTGTGTGTGTATTCTCCGCATCCACTATACTTTTTAAATATCAGACTACATGACAAGTTACTCCTCTGCACTCTGTTTTTCTAAGATGACCAGTCCCTCCTATCCATCCCACCCTCCTGGACTCAGGCAATGACCTGGTGGTTTCCCACAACAGTTGCATGCCATCCAGTGGCTTTTAGCCATGTGGTACACAGTGAGAAATACATTTACATTTACACGCAACCTCATTATATATCATGAAAATGGAATACATTTCCACGTAACGGAACTCTTACTAGATGTGATGTGCTCGCACATCTTGAGTTTCTTTAAGGAAAAAAAAAAAAAAGTCGTCCTAACCAGTTTGGTTCAGTGGATAGAGCGTCAGCCTGTGGACTGAAAGGTCCCAGGTTCAATTCTGGTCAAGGGCATGTACCTTGGTTGTGGGCACATCCCCAGTAGGATGTGGTGCAGGAGGCAGCTGATCGATGTTTCTCTCTCATCGATGTTTCTAACTCTCTATGCTTTTCCCTTCCTCTCTGTAAAAAAATCAATAAAATTAAAAAAAAGTTAAAAAAAAAAATTCAATTGCCCTAACTGGTTTGGCTTGGTGGATAGAGCGTCCTGCGGACTGAAGGGTCCTGAGTTCAATTCCAGTCAAGGGCATGTACCTTGGTTGCGGGCACATCCCCAGTAGGGAGTGTGTAGGAGGCAGCTGATCGATGTTTCTCTCTCATCGATGTTTCTAACTCTCTATCCCTCTCCCTTCCTCTCTGTAAAAAAATCAATAAAATTTATTTTAAAAATATATTAAAAATAATAAAAAATTAAAAAAATAATTGTGGATGATTAAATTGACTTTTTTCTTTTTCCATTTCATTTTTCAATTACAGTTTCCATCATTTGACTAAGACCCTTTAAAATGTCATGATCCTCACTTTAAAAATACAACACTAGTTTTGGTGGCGGTAAGGAGGATGGGGAATAGGGAAACTTTTTTTCTCCCTCTATTAATTTTACTCGGTCTTCTCTCAGTGTTTTAAAGGTGCCCTCTTGTGGTTGTCCAATGGAGGAGCTGTGTGGCCCAGAGTATTAATCATTCCCAAAATGCACAGGTGGAATGACAAAGGGTAGAAAGACAACAAGCAACTTGGTGATACTCTCACCCATAAGAAGTAAAACTAGGGCTGCTTGACAGCATATACACTGAGTGGCCAGATTATTATGACCACCTGACGTTTGTAGGCAAATTAGCTATAATTTCGTGCTGACGTTGCTAGAGGGCCAGATATATACATACATATATATCCCTCATTCAAAGGCTGTTAAATCACATTTTTTACCCATATCGTCAAAAAAAAAAATCACTTCTACTGTTGCGATAAACAACCTGCTTCCCTATTTATAACGGCCTGGTCCTCCAGCAACGTCAGCGCAAAATTATAGCTAATTTGCCTACAAACGTCAGGTGGTCATAATAATCTGGCCACTCAGTGTATGTGTCATTGAAAAGTCAGGGACTTGAAAATGTATGGATCTGAGAACAAATCTCTTGCTTACTATGTAATAATGCCATATTACTTAGCATCTGAAGTCCTCAGCCATATCTTTTGTGAACTAGAGATCAGAATAGCACAATATCTTTTTCATATAATTTTTATAATTAAGTGTACTCATGTATGAGAACTGAAATAACCTGCTGTATGATTTAGGATATAACCAACGGCCTCCAATAAATTTCCTAAAACACAGCCTTTACATTCAAATATGTCCAGCTTATCAAGGAGTCCAGTCTCCGATCCAGTGAAGCCCTCCCCAGTTATGACCAGAAATCTCCGTCCTTCCTCTTGTCAGAAGAGCGTGTTTCCTCTCCTTGTCTCTGGAGTCAGAGCTCAGATACGCCCCCTGGAGGCTGGGGGATTCTAAAACTGCCTGTACCACCTGAAGTTGGTTGCCTCAACACAATACTCTGCTATGTGAACATCATGGCCAGTGGCAAAGCCTGATTGACACAGATGACGCCGAGACAGTGCTAAGGGATCTTCCGCTGGCTGTGCAGGCATGTCTGAAGCACATGGCCAGACCTGAATCCCCTGCCCTGGACCCTGCAACTGTGACTGATGCTAGTGTTTGCCCCTGCTGCAGAGGATTTCTCGGGAGCCAGAGCGAACTCCTACGCCAGGGCTGTGCTCAGCAGAAAATAGCGCTGCCTTGGGGCCAAGGACAGAGTGGATGCAGCATAACAGCGGGTGGAAAGGGAGGAGACGGAGTACTATTCCTACACCCCCACTTAGGGATGCCACTGCTACTTTAGAGTCCTTCCCCTTCTGGCCCTGGCCTACATAGACAGTCAGAAAGTGCTCATTTAATTTGATGTATATCGCGTCACTTCCATGTGGCGTGAGTTCTTCTGGAAGCAGCTGGATGATGTGTGAGGGATCTGTAAGAGTCGGATGCAGGTGGAGTACACTATCAACTCAGCTGGCTACAGGATAATGTCAATGAAATTGGGATCATGGACTCCTCCCCAACATAGTGTGCTATATGTAGACTTCCTACAAAATCATAACAATTACACCCTAAACACTCAATGGGGGTTTCAGGGGACCACGGAAGAAAACATGGCAGAGTGGGAAGATCATGGACTTTAAAATTTGCTGTTACAATCAAGATTTCGTCACTTTGTCACCTTTGCTTTTTGCCCAAATAGTTTTCTCTGAACATCTTTCCTTGTTGATAGTGAACCCATTACATCTTCTTCATATATGTCTTTTCTCACAAAAGAAAGAGAAGTAGAATTAAAGAAAAGATAACCTGCAAAAACAAGCTGAACAGAGATGAAAAACTCATGGGCCACCACATGAATATGTGTCAATCACTTGGCCACGTGTATCTGAAACCCTTTTCTATTAAGGGAAGGGTTTCTCCGCTATGACACCGCTGATAATTTAGACCAGGTAATTCTCTGGTAATGTGAGCTGCCCTGTGCCATGTAAGGTGCTTAGCAACGTCCCTGGCCTCTTCCCATGACATGTCAGAAGCAAACCGTGCCCCCTTCTTCCCTCCCTTAGCCAAGACGTGACAATAAAAACACCTACAGGCATCGCCAAATGCTTCACTAAACCATTTAGGAAATGCCTACCTAGTGAGACCAACCTCATTTTCCACTATAGAAAGACAAACCTCCAAATTTTCATTTTCCTGGCCTTTTTGGCAATGAGGCTCGGAGTGCAACCCAGTCTCCTCTCCTCACACGCAACCATCCTGAATATTGAGCCACATGTGAGGAGTGCAAACACCAGCGCCTGCACAGAGTCCATTATGCAGAGGTGGCATCAAAAGGAAGACTGTTTCCGAGCCACGGGCCAGTGTTAATGGTGCTACAGTGTCTGCTGTGGTATCTAGACCTGACCAGCTCTTCAGTGTCATCTGGGATGTTGCTCCCAGCTACAGTTTCTAATCTTCTTAGAGATTCTGAGGACTTCGCTCACTGATCTTTCAAGAAATTCTGTGCTCGTGGCTTGCGTTTAATAATTCTGACTGATACAGTCGCTAATGAATAAATTCAAATGCTTCAGGAAGCTCTGACAAGTGATTAGGAAACATACAAAGTCTGCTTCCAAGTGAATGTTTCTGTCCTCCCCCTTAAAGGGGCTGACCTTCTTGATGCCTACATGCTGGAAAAGAAACATCACAGGGAGGTATGGCATGAGGTATGAGACAAAGAGATTCTACTGCTTCTGCTAGATCAAGATTGCAAAGAGCAAAACTAGCTTGACTGCGAGAGAAAGTGTGCCCTTTTGCTGCAGTTTGTGTGGATTCTCCAAGGTTCCTGCACAATGGGGCACTGTTATGCATGGCAACGGGTCCAGTGCCCAGCTCGTAAAAAGGCTTCTTAACTTGACTTTACAAAGCACGCTCTCCGAAAATCCCCTAATCGCATTTTTGCCACTCTCCGAACATAACGTTCCTTTAGCTGGTGGTTTTAGCATAGGAACTATCCAGCAGAAAATCACATGGCAGAACTTGCCATTCGGATACCTACAAATCCTCTTCTTAACATAAGATGCCCTCCGTGCTTCAGAGCTTAGGGGAAGGGGGAACGGAAAAGATGCTGGGGTACAAGGAGAACGACTCATTTATCTCTCTGAAGTCATGCTTTTAGGCCAGGATCACACACTCCTTAGGGGCCAGGAAAAGCATCCAACAACTACCAGCCTGGGGCTCCCTGCCTTTTCGTGCATACCTGCAATTCCCTCACCTGACCCATGCTCTTGCTTCTGCTCACCCACCCAGGGCCTTTGAATCTTTTGTGTTTTATCTTCCATTCTCGGCCTCAGGTGCACTTGGGTGTTATGGTTTTTCTGGCTTTGAGCCTCTAAGCTTCCCGGCCATTAACTTGCCCGTATGGGGAGACTTTTTCCTCATCCCTCCCGACCCAGTTCTAGCCCAGGACATCCTGGCAGAGGCCGCCGAAATGATGCGCCAGCTGCTCCAAAACAACATTTTTTTTTTAAAGGTATCAAAATGCCATATCTATCAGGGAAAAGGCCTGCCCCTGAACGAACAAATCTCCAATTAAAACCAGTTTTAACAACACCGGCCATTATGATCTTACCAAATCTAGGGGTAGGAGAAGTTGGTAGGAGAGCAGCAGTTCAGCACTGTTATCCAAGACCCAGACTCCTCCCCCTCTTCTGCCAGTGTATCCTGGGGCGTGCACCCCCATGTGGCTGAGGGATGCTGCCACATGGCTCTTTTACCTGGAAGGGAAATTATTCCTAGGATATTCCCCTCAGACTTGCCTTCTGCCTCGCTGCCCTCCAACTCCAGAATAATAATCATGGAGCCGGGCACCTTATCCCCCAAGCCCATTTGGAATCCTGTTAAGGAGAAAGAAGAGATGCATTTGAATGTGCAACCAAAAATGTCTGCCACCCTAGCTCGGAGCAGGAGTAAAGAAAGGCAGGACGCTGTGGGTGGCTATCCTTGCTATTTGCTCCTATTGCTCAAAACATACCAGAGAAAAGGCAGATGTGTGGAAACAGAATTTGAGTTTTAGTCCAAAGGGGATATGCAGCACCACTCCCTGCGTAAACTATAGCATGCAAGCGGAAAATGAGAGTCTGCTGGTAGGAGGGCCGCTTTGGGGACCTTCCCATGAGGAATCATCTTTAGCTTCTGCAACCAACATCTCTGCTCCGGTTCCCTTTTATCTTGTTTGTGCTGCACTAGGAGGCAGCAGGGATGGCGGAAGCAGCAGAGCTGGGACGTGCAAATGCAGGAGATGAATGACACCAGTGCTTCCTCGGCAGGTTCCTGAGATACAGCACAGCGCGCTGCTGTGGGGGTGAGCCCTGCACATGGGGAGAAAAGACCCAAAAGCCGGGGTAAATCTTGTTTTGTATGGGCTGTGCAGCCCTGAGGAGCCCGTGGCGATGAATGCTAAAGGAGGAGGAGGAGGGATTCAGCCGAAAACTACTCTGACTGTGCCACAGAAATGCTGCCGACTGGCTGGGACAGCTGCTGAAAATGAAGGCTTTGGGACAGACGTCCAAACAGAATGGACCTCAGCACAGAAAGTCCCCAATCGATATCCGTGCCTGTGTGAAGGGAATGGGTGGCACTGAACTAATGCCCACACAACAGGAAGGTCTTGGTGAAGTTTTCCTTTTCTTGGTATTATCTGCTCCAGAACACAATCTCGTGTCTGAGTCTCCAGCATTATTCCATCGCAAGAAGCACATTTTATAAGTCTTTATGGAAAAAAAAAAAAGCACAGGGCTGCTAGTAGCAATTGCTTTTCTAAGACAGACAACAATGGCAAAGTGGCAACAGTGATAATGTAATAATGCACAGGGAAAACTTTCATAGCATAAAATGGAGAATAATAGACAACTGACAGAATTTTCACAGTTATGTTATCTGGATGATCAGTGATTTCTGTCCTACTTGGAGCTTCTCTCTAGGAGGGGAATACTTCAATTCTCAACCTCCAGTCCACTCTTCTTCACTTTGGAGGGTTTGGAAGGCTACAACCTAAATCCCTCTAATACTCTTGCAGCTAGTGTTCTGGATGCAAATTGTTACTTGTCAGTAGTTGGAAGAGATTTGGAGGGCAGGGCGGGGAGAGAGGGCCATTTCCATACCACTAATGGCTTTTCTGGCAATTTAGAGATGTGAGACTTTCCTGCACCTGCACCTCAGTGTCCAAGCTCCACTTTTGTGGGCGTGATGAATGATTATAACTTTTAAGAGATATAATCTTAAAACATATGAAGATAGAGAAACAAAATATTTTTTAAATATATTTTTCTTTGCAAGGACTGGGAGTGATAAAGAGTAGAGTAGGAAAGTACTTGCTTTTATGAGCTGGTCAGTGTGAGTTCTTTTACTGTAAAAATAAGAAATCTGAAGCTTAAATTTGAAGCTACTAAAGGAACTAAAGAATTTCAAAAAATGATGTCAATAATACCCTGATTATATACCCTGGAATGAGTAAAAATGAAGCTATTTCAAAAGCAGACTTGGTTTTTAAAGATTGGTCATCTAGCACCATCTTCTGGCTATGTAGTAATTTTTGTTTTCTCCCTGACTGCAAATTGTTACAACCCTGTAAATATTATGATTGTGGTGCCATCTGCTGGGCATAACTTCTAATCACTCTAGGAAAAAAAAAAATGATTGCTCCACAAATAAACTTCCTGATTCCAAGAACTATAAATTATCCATATATAATATTCTAAAGAATTATCATGTATTCTATTTATTCTCATGGAGAGACTATATGTAAGGTCTCCCCCAAAAATGCCTACCCACTTAACAGCTGATAGATCAATATTGAAAATAAAATGAATTTTAATAAACACAGCCTTTTAATAATCATTCAAAGGGTGTGTATACATTTTTTTGGGATACCCTATATATTCCTTTGGTAACTCATTATCTATCTTCTCTGTTGTTGTCCCCATATAAACTCTAGCCACACGAGAAATTAACTTAGATAAAATTCTAGAGTTAATATTGAACAAAGGAATCAATGAAGGAGTTAAACTAGAGGGAAAATCCAGCACTTTTTGTTGGACTGTTTTACATTTATGTCATAGGTTAGTGTATCAGTTTCCTATTGCTGCTATAACAAATGGCCACAAACTTGGTGGCTTAGAACAACAGAAGTTTATTCTTTATAGTTATGGAGACCAGAAATCTATAATGAAGATATTGACAGCGTCTTGCTCTCTCCAGGGTGCTGGGTAGAACCCTTTCATTGACTGCATTCATTGGCTTGCTTCCTGCATTCACTGGCTTGAAGCCACAACATTTCATGTCTGTCCCCACCTTCACTTATCTTTATCCTCTCTGAGTGTCTAATCTCTCTTTTTACCTCTTTCTTATAAAGACACTGGTGATGGTATATAGGGTCCACCCAGATAATCCAGGATAATCTCCTCAAAATCCTTAATTTAATCACATCTGCAAAGACCCAGTAAGGAAATACCAATACGTTCCAAACATTAGGACTTGGATGTGTTTTGAGAACAGTTATTAACCTACCACAGATAATTTAGCCCTGCAATTTTGAAATAAATGTAGGAAGGGCATTATACACTGTCATCCTTAGAACTACAATATACCTGAACCTGACACTGGACAGGAGTTAATTTCACAAGGACCTGGTTGTTCTTTCCACCAACTAGAGCTGTAACTTCTCACCTCTGTGGTGTAACACCAGCTAGGGCCACACTTAATGTGTCTCTGGGCCACTGAACCACTGAAGGAATGCAGACAACCAGTTACTGCAGTTAGAATGCTGGAAATAACAGGTAGCATTTGGGGGGCCATTATTACCTTTGAGAAATTGTCTTTGACAATATCTTTATGTACTTTTAATCATATATCCTCTTTGGTATGATATAAATCATATGTCACTGCTTCTGGTTTTTAAGTTCCTTCTGGGCCAGCAGATAAGCCGAGGCTCTAACTGAGGTTACCTATAGGAATGAGCTGGCAGATGTCCTGAGCCCCACATAAATCTTGGGCCTGGCACAGACTCCCAACATAAACAAAACGGCAGAGCAAACAGGGGGAAGAGTAAATTTCCCAAGATAATCTTTCAAGATATCTCTACAGTTTCTAACAATGCAAAAATCACCTGGTACAAAGTGTTCATTGAATTCAGCAGGAAGACCATTAGTGACCATTTTGAAACAAATACCCTTAAGTATTTGGTTGAAGTAAGGGTTGAAGAAGGTTGCAGTGAGCCAAGTATTACACGGGATGTAAGAAGAGAAGATGGGAATTGCAAATAACTCTTGTAAAGGCTTCCTGTAAATAGAGGTGATGGACAATAGTTACAATCGGTTGTTGTTCAAGGGTTTTGGGTTACTCATTTGAAGAGAAGATGTGAGTATAATGGATTTTAAATGTTTAGCAGCAGTTCTCAACCTGTGGGTCGAGACCCCTTTGGCAGTCGAACGACCCTTTCATAGGGATCGCCTGAGACCATCCTGCATATCAGGTATTTACATTATACGATTCATAACAGTAGCAACATTACAGTTATGAAGCAGCAACAAAATAATTTCATGGTTGGGTCACAACATGAGGAACTGTATTTAAAGGGCCAGAAGTTTGAGAACCACTGGTTTAAAGGAAAGGAAAAATAGAGAGGCTAACAAGAAGAGGAAGCAATATGTGGAGTAAGATCTCTGAAGAGGTTTCTAGGAGGGAAATGGCATGAGAACAGAAGTTGAGAGATTTATTTCAGTTAGGACGAGGGGAGAAACTTTTTCAATCCCAAAAGGATTATAGGAAAAGGGTGATGCGGATACGAACAAGGTTATATATAGGCTCATACGCGGCAAGGAGTGGAGATAGCTAGCACCTCCAGGCTTTTCGAAGCTATTGGTGGCAAAGCATAGTGATTAAGAGCACAGGCCAACCTTGTAGATAAACCCCAGCTCACCCATTCATTGTATAACCTTGGACAAGTAATTGAACACACCAGTCAGTGCCTTGTTTCCCAGATGATAACAACCACACATACTTATGCTTCTGGGGGCTGTTGTAAGGAGCTGGTGAGCTAACATGTATAAATTCATCTAACAACGCTGAGCATTAGTTCTACGTGTGTTTGCTATGGTCAGGGAATCCGCCTTCCGACTTCTGCTGAAAGGGCCTGAGAGACGCTGGGTTCAGAGATTTTAATAGCAGGGAGGTGGTTTGAAGGGACTGCTACAGAATATAAAAAAGAAAGAGGTGAGCAACACAAAAGAAGTGGTAAACCCTGATGCGGACACAGGTTAAGTTGGAGATTATGGGTATGTATGTATTGCAGGAATCTTCGAGCATTCTCCCATTTCAGCCCAGGGAGAAGGCCTATAGTTGGATGGATCCAACTGGAAGCTATGATGGAAGAACAGTGAGATCAAGGAATTGAGAACCCTAACCATCAGCTGAAGTGAGGGGCCATGGAATCGAAGCGAAGGGGACTCAGTGGAGAGCAGAGAGATAAGGACAGAAAAGATGAAAAATTGGTGTTCTGTGGTTGTCTGAGCAAAAGAGCTGGAAGGATATGGAACTGAGGTAACCTGGAATCCCTAATGCCACTGGTTCTCTCTAGACAGCTAGACACCTGGAGACTTCACCTTCCTTTCATTGGGATGGGAAGACAGCTAAAGAGAGGGCGGGGCTCACAGGGGGAGGATAAAGAGAATTGTGATGAGATAGGGCGGGGCTCCTAGGAGTAGGGGGCCTGCCAGCAATTACTTGGTTGAGATCACTGCGCAGTGGGCGCCAGGGGCGCTCTGAGGCTCTGAAGCATGTGCCTGCATTGTATAGGGGATGAAAGTACCCAAGTTAACTCGGTGAGTCTCCTGCCCTTACCCCCACCTCGGTCAGCCTTGGCCAGGCTATGAGTTTGTAGGCCAGAGCAGCGAGTATGCAGTTTGGGGGGGTGGAAATCCCTGGTGAAGTAGGCAGACTTGATCCTGGGTTGCAAGACCTGCCCAGGACAAGGAAAATCCCTACACTGTGCCTGGTAGGTGCCGCCACTGTTCCATCACGTTTGTTAACTGACACAGTGAGCCCACCTAGAAGGTGGGGTGAGAGTTACAGAGGTGGGAAAGAGGATGAACTTCTCAATATTCAGATGGGGAGGAGGTTACTTTTAGGACAGAGGGAAGTATTTATTGAATAATTTAGAAATTGGGAGAAGGTGTTGGAAACCCATAAACTGCCAGCCAAACTCCCTGTGCCTTTGAAAACCAAAGCATCTGGTGGAGTTTCTTAATCACCCCAGCTTTACCAGGCTTTAGAACCTCGACTAAAAACCAGTTCCTTAAGCGAAGATCAGCGTGGCACCATTGAAGTCATGTACCAACAGAACCATGAATGTTTGGGTTTATCCTACATCTGTTCTTCCAGAATAAATCTCTATAGACAATATATTATTCCCTGTATTGTCCAAAAAATAAAACAGTCAACTATTTTAACAGCATAATGGCTATATTTGAGAATAGTAAGAGAATCACTATTCTAGACAAGTATGCTATAGCAAAAACTATAGGTTAATCCAACAAGCAAAGGAGAGGAATTTTATAGAGAAAAAAGGAGGAAGTTGGTAGAGATTGTTTTGAACGGAAAACCTTTGGGGGAAAAAGTGAAAGTGGTTTCTCATTGGCTGAGTTGCAAGGAAGAAAACCTTTCTTCCTCCAGCTGGAGTGGTAAGTCTCTTCCTGTTGAGCCCTATAACTGACAGTTCTTCCTGATAGGGTCTGTAATTGATGCCTGAGGTCTCCCCGTTCTGGGCCCCGACTCCATTTTAAATGAAGCTTCCCTTTATCAATTTTCATGCCAATAATGTTGTTTAGAGCTGGTTCTCTTCTAGTACTATCACCAATCAACCTGTTTTTTACCTTGATATTCTTCTGCTCCTGCCACTTGCCATCAACATAATATGCATCCCTTATAATAAAAACGTAATATGCTAAGTGTCCGACCATTCATTCGACTGTATGTTCCACCATTCTACCAGTCACTATGACACGCACTGACCACCAGGGGTCAGATACTCCAACTGGTAGGTTAGCTTGCTGCTGGGGTCCGGCTGATGGGGACTGTGCAAGACTTGGCCGGTCATGCTCTGGAGCCCTCCAGTGGTCCCTCCCCAGCTGGCTGGCACCCATTGGGACTGGGCAAGACAGCCCTGATTAGCTCCAATCACCGGCCAGGCCGAGGGACCCCACCGGTGCATGAATTCGTGCACTGGGTCTCTAGTATATTAATAAAAAACTGTCCACATAGGCTTCATGTTATAATAACTAATCTTTCTGTTTGCTCATGACTTGATTGTTTGTTTGTTTGTTTGTTTGTTTGTTTAAATTATTGCACATATTTTGCAGGAAGGACCAAGAAATCCTAATCCTTCAGATGTCACTGAAAGGCAGGTAATGTTTAAATAAATCATTCTGGGTATTTCAAAATTGTGACTTTATCTTATTCCTTTATATGTGGTGGTTGATAGGATAGAACCTTTATTAGATAGACACTTCTGTGTTATCTTTTCTTGGGACTCCAGGATCTTGTGACTTACTGTCGATGGGCAGTGGGTAGTTCACACATTTGCCTGTAATGAATGATGCTATTGCGGACATTCCAGTATGTCTTTTCTTCCCAGTGAACAAAAGTTTCACTTTATTATTGAGGCAAGAGTAGATAATCGGTTCATAGGCAAAGAGAATTTTTCCTTGTTATGAAGTAAGGCCTCATTGGTTTCAAAGCAATTGTACCAAATGCACTCCTCCTGGCAGTATATGAAAGTTCCTATTATTCATATCCTCTTCGCCATAATATTCTTTCATTTGTCTGCAATGCATTCTAGTGTGGTCCCTTAGGTACCTGCTACTCATAGATGTCATACAGCAGGGACATAAAAAGGGCTCTGTGCAGCATTTAAGAGAACTCAAGAATGTGCATGGATTTTGTTCTCTAATTACTATAAAAATCCCTTTGGACTTTTTACTTTATGTTTATTTCTTATTGATTTCTTTTTTTTTTTCCCCCTAGAGAGAGAGAAGGAGGGAAAGGTTTAGAGAGATAGAAACATAAATGAGAGGGAAACATCATAGATCCACTGCCTCCTGCATACCCCCTACTGGGGATCAAGCCCACAACCTGGGCATGCATGTACCCTGACCAGGAATAGAATATTGGTTCCTAGAATGACATTCGACTGCTAAGCCACACTGGCCATCCCCTTGTAGGGCCTTTAATTGATCTATCTAAATGTACTAGGACACGGTTGGTAAAGTTGGGATTAAGAGTAAATATTCTCTTTTGAAAATTCTACTGATAGTCCCCTATGTTTTTTCATCTATAAACCACACATTTGAAAAGATTTTTTTTCCTACTTTTATGTAGCTATGTAAGTCATATGCACTGGTGGGTTCATCTTTTTTATTGACATAAACCCAAAATATAATCAGCATGTTACTTTTTTGTTATAAAAATAATTTTCATTATTTTTATTTTCCACAAGTCCATGACTAAACGTATTCAGGATATGAAAAACCTAAGAAAAGAGAAGAGGAAACTTAATAAGCGGTTTGCAAAGCCCTCTCCTGTTCCAGAACCAGGGCTCCTGGTAAGTATAAGGACTTCCATCTAATGAACGGGCCCTTAATGCACCAGACATCCTCATTCATGTAAGACTCTAAATTGTGTTTTTCCACTCTCCTTTGAGAAATGTGTACTTGCAGTCTGGGGAGGTACCTTAAAGCTCCTCAAATGAAATTCTCATCTATTACTGAAATCTCTTTTGCAATCATCCCTGGAGGTTGCTGTGGTTTAATGAAGAGTGTGATCTTTGAAATCATGTTCTGGATTCCATTATTTTGCTTTGCCATATATTATCTGACAAAATTATTCACTGAAATATTTTGGATTATATTCATTGGAACAATAAATGACAAAATCTTCTGCCAAATGGTTATTCAGAATAGGCCTGAGCACATCAGAAAACTCTACACCAAACACAGCATAAGTCTACAAAAAGAAAGCCCCATGTTTAATGTTTCTGTTACACCCATGATGTTTAGAAAGGACTTTGAGCCAAACTGTTACCTTCATCTCACATGCATTCTTTCTGTTCCTAGTATTTGTTGCCTGCCTCACAGGGAAAAAAACCAAAATGTTTCTATCAAATTTCCCCCAAATACTAGTGATACTGGATATTAGTGATTTTTATATCTGGGCTGTATCTGAACGCGACTTTAACTGGGAATAGCATTTCTAGTTCTTACATAATTCTCTTAGTAGATGAAAGGCTTCTCCCTCTGATACGTTTGCAGATGATTGATAGCTGCATATTTCTTTATGTAAACAAACTAAATTTCTTTTTCTTGTGTATTTTTATCTCTTAGTGGCCATAAAGCTGGAGCTTGCATGGAAGAAATCTATGGATTTCGGACACCAACTGGCATTTCCAGGTTTTACTCCATTTGAAAAATAAAGGCATTACTCTGCCCTTTCTGCAAAATAAACACAAGCCACGGGCTCCAGAATTTCAATAAACAGCGTATCTCCCTAACACTTTTTGGAAATTTGAAATTTTGGAAATTTGAAATTTGTTTAATTGAATTTATGACTTATATAGAGTTTTAATAATAAGGAGAAACAGATTTCCTCTGCTGTATATTTATAATGACCTGTGTTTAAACAAGTGTTTAACTAAAACCTGTTTTATGGGTTTATGTAGCTTATTGCGAATAAGCTACAGTGCAATTGTAATTTTCATTCAAGGTAAAATTTGAATATGGAATTAAATTTTATTTTTATGTATGATATGGATGATAATCATATGTCTCTGCAAAATGCTTGTTTAATTGCATAATTATTAACAAAAAAATGAAATTATCACAATTGTTTTCAAACTAAAGAATTGCCAACTATTAGATTGGCAGGGTCATTATATTCAGTGATCATTTGCAGCCTCCAAAATATAATTTGAAATATAGGGGATTCTGCTTCTGGGCATGATGGAAGTACCGGAATTATGTTTCCACACTAAGCAGCTAGAAAACAGGACAAAATATTTAAGATAATGGTTTTCAGATATAAGACAGAGTCAGCAAAGGGCTGTGATCCCTAAGAGAGGAGAAATAAGTGAACCCAACGACTACTCATTAACTGGGTGGGGGAGCAATCCAGATCCAGATGCAGAGAGAAGAGCAGAGCACAGCAATTTTCTTGGGTTGAGAAGTTGAGCAACAGAGATAACAATTCAGGAAGTCTGGAACAACTGGAAGTTGTAGGCAGAATTCCAAAGCATAAGGAACTATACACAGCACTTCGTAGACCTTATATGGCCTATACCAAGTCTTTGCTGAATGCTAAACTGCATGTTCACAGTGTGAAACTCAACAAAGTCAGATCTGTTTAATCTTAGTCCACTATCAATGTCCAATGTCTAGTATCCAGTTAAAATTGCTAGGCATGTCAAGAAGCAGAAAAAAATGTAACACATAATCAGGAAAGTCAAGTCAATAGAAGGAAACACAGAAATGAAAAGAGGTTACATGGTTAGAATTAATTTAAATAAAATATATGTTACTATGCTCAGTAATTTAAAGAAAAACATGAACAAAGAGAGGGATAAAAGATATTTAAAAGAACTAAGTAGAACTTGTATAACTGAAAAGTATCTAAGATTTAAAAAGTCACAACATGAGATTAACAGTATATTAGATGTAAAAAATAAAAGTCATGAAATTGAGGATATAACATATTAACAGATATGGCAAGAGAAATAATCCAAACTGAGACAAAAGAAACAGACTAGAACATTTATTGGTACCTCACTGACATGTCACACCATATCACGTGGTCTAACATATGAATAATTGAGAATGTCTAAATAGGGGAGGATGGGAGTAAAAACGAATTCCCATAACTTTTCCAAATTTAATTAAAATTAATCCCATGGATCCAAAATCTTAATAAAAAAGCGATATGAAGACCACATTTATCAAATTACCTCATAACTGAATTGCTGAATAATTGAAAAGAGAAAGGAAAACAGCAGGGAAAAATGGTCATTAAATATTAAGAAACAAGCATGAACATCCACAAACCTCATTAAAAACCATGTAAGCCAGAATGACATCTTTAAAGAATTGATTGAAGAAAACCCTGTGAAACTAAAGTTTTGTATGGAGCAAAACTGCCCTTCAAAACTGAAGGCAAAAATGCAGATTTTTTTTTTTTTTCCCAGAAGCGCCCAAGAGATATCAACAGTAGGAGAAAGCTCTTTTAGGTGGAAGAAAAATAGTATCAGATAGATTCTTAGATCTACACAGAACAATAAAAAGCTCTGGAAATAATGCACAAACAAGTAAACATGAAATCACTTTATTTTAATATTTGATTTTAAAAGGAACTGACTCTTTTAAGCAAAATTAATTATTATGGCTGTAATAACACACAGAGGTAAATGTATGACAACACTAACAAAGGGTGGGAGAGCACAATCATCAAAAGTTTCTTATATTTCAGGAGACAAAGTATACTATTTGAAGGTAGACTTGAATATGTTAAAGACATGTTGTAGGTACTAGAGAAACCATACACACAAACAGTGGTGATAAAATGGAATCCTCAAAATCCATCCAAATGAAGATAGAAAAAAAAGGAAAGAATGGATTTGATAATAAAGAAAACAAATGGCAAGATAATAGATTAAATCCCAAATAATCAATAGCTACATTAAACCTAGATGGTCTAAACACTCCAAGTAAAAGGCAGTCTCACGAACTGTGAAGAATTCAAAATTTTATTCTACTTAGAAGAAACAAGTTAGACTGTCTCCGTTGCATAAATGCTGGCAGAAAACAGACTTACTGGGTAGAGAACAGTAACTTTATTATATCTGGCACAGCGGGCAGTATCACACCCATGCTTACGACGGCTCCCTTGACGCGCCAAGCCCCATGAGCAGAGGCCGAGCTGTGCCGGGTGGATGCTGTGTGCACTGTGGGTTCATGTTATAACTACGAAGGCCCCACTCTTACATATGGGGCTGCTAAGCAAACTTGCCCAACTTTGCTCCAGAGAAAGATATTATCTCCACTATCCTGGACAGTAAGCAGATCTGCTGCAAACTATCACCCAAGTTCACTTACTATATAACATCCTTGAAAAGACAGCCTAGGGGAAAAAAAATATTAATACCTTTGCTCAGAAAACATACAGAAACATGCACGACCAATGGAGAAATTTCTCCCAACAGGCAGAGATTGTCAAGCTGGATTTTAGAAAAGGCAAAAAGAACTATAAAATATCTACCAGAAACATGCTTTGCATATGAACATTGATGGGTATAAAAACAAGAAGACACAACAATATGTCTCATGAAAACACAAATCCTAAAACTAGAATGGCAATGTTACTTACATGAATTCGTCTTCAGAGTAAATCATATTATCGGGTAGATAGATGAACACTTTATGATAATGAAAGCTTCAATTCATCACAAAGACATAATCGTAAATACATACACCCAATAATAAAGCATCTAAACACACTAAGCAAAAACTAGAACTCAAAAAATAGGTAAATCCACAATTATTACTGAAATATAGCTTCCCTCTCTTGAAAATTGATGCAACAAATAGAAAATTATTAAAGATGTAGAAGACAGCACTACCATTCAGGAATTTTACTGCTATTTATAAAACATTTCGCCCAACATCAACAGAACACCTATTCTTTCAAGTGTACACTGGAAGACGAAAACAGACCTTCAGCTGGGCCTGCAGATAAATCTCAGTGAACGTCATACAGGCTGGAAGCGATACCGAATGTGTCCTTGGACCACAAAATATATTTTAAAACTTTGAACTCCGACTATCCAATAAAACGTACAAAACAGATGAACTGACATTTCTAAACAAGCATGCACATAACCAAGTACAGTACATGAAAACATGGGACATGCCAATTAATACCATTATATGTCCATTTGAATTCATAAAATGAGAAAGACTGATTATATCAACTGTTGGCTAAGATGAAAAATAACTAGAACAGCCTTACATCGCTGATATACATGAAAAAGGTTTAAGTACTTTGCCTGAAAAAACTTCCTAAAAGCCTTAGCTGGCTTGGCTCGGTGGTTGGGGCTGTTGGCCGGCAGCCTGAAGGGTCCCAGGTTCAATTTCGTCAAGGGTATGTACCTCGGCTGCAGGCTCGATCTCAGACCCCAGACCCCACTTGGGCACTTGCAGGAGGCAACCAATCTATGTGTCTCTCCCACATGGATGTTTTGTTGTACCCAGAAGTCGTGGCCCCCAAAGACTACGAGTGAGCCCCAAAACCGCTGCAAGAACATGAGAGCTTTATTATACAAGTTAACTTGGACTCCCCACTTGCCCACCGCACAATGGCGCGACGGGGGAGGGAGTGCCGGTTTCAGGGAAAAACAAAGGATTTATAGGGTCGGAAGTAGTGGGTGGGGTAACGCGTGTGGCCCCTGTTGATTGGTCAAGGGAAGGTCCTTGGCCGGGCATTTCCTCTGCATCCCTATTGGCAGATCTTCACGCTTGCACCGCCCTTCCGCCCTTACAGTTTCTCTCTCTCTGTCTCTCCCCTTCCCTTCCACTCTGTCTAAAAATCAATGGGAAAAATATCCTCAGTGAGGATTAACAACAAAAAATCCTAACAGTTTTTCCATGCTGTGAAATATGACCCACTTATTCCAATTTTAGGCATCTCTAAAGAGAAATATACATGTTCACACAAAGAACTGTACACCAATCTTTATAAAGTTTTGTTCTTAATAGCCTCAAAATGCAAACAGCCTGTATGTCAATAGAAAGGTAAATTCGTTTTTTAAATGTGATACATCTATAGAAATGGAATATTATTGAAGACACACGCACAATAACATGAAGGAATTTTAAAACTTTGTGTTGAAGTAGTACACATGATCCAAATTATCTGAAACTATAAAATACAGTCACTCTAGAGCCACGAAAAGCTAATCTGTGTTTTCTTAGGGCACCAATAAATGGGTATGCCGTGGTTATGAACCAGAAAAGTTAATATCGTTAAAGTGTCCATTGTGTTCAAAGCCATCTGCAGATTCAATGCAATTCTTGTAAAATTCCAATGGCACTGTTCACAGAAATAGAACTCGCAATCCTAAAAATGTGTATGGAACAAAACAAAACAAAAATTCCAAATAGCCAGAGCAATCCTGAGAAGGAAGAACACAGCTGGAGGCATCACCCTTCCTGATTTCAAAGGATACTACAAAGTTACAAACGGTGTAGTACAGGCACCAAAATAGACACGCAGACCAAAGGAACAGAATCAAGAGCAGACAGATAAGCCACTAGTATGTGCTAAGGGAGCTAAGAATATGCAATGGGGAAAGGATAGTCTCTTCAATATACGGTGTTGGAAAAACTGGCTAATGACACGCCCCAGAATGAAATTCGCCCCCGATCTTACACACCTCACACAAAAAAAAATACCTTATGGATTAAAGACTTAAACATAAGACCTGAAACCTCATAACGGTGCTTTCTGAGGAGCTGTCACTTCACATCCCACCTTTTGAAGATTTGAAGATATTCCAACAAGCAAGAAAAACTAGTGCAACGCAAGGGAAAATAATCAAAAGCAACTGTGTGACGCTATCAGCAACTTCAGCATCAGCCAGGAGCTCCCAGAAACGAATCTCAAGTTTTACCCTAAACTTACATTACAAACCCCATGTTGACTAGTGGCCCAGATGATTTTTATGCCTATTCAAATTTGAGCACCAAAGTATTTCTGCATGGATCACTACCTCCATCATTTCCCAAAACACCAGGAGCCACTGGGCACCTCAACTAATGCCACATCGGTGGGTGAGGCTGGCTTCTCCACCACAGCCCTGAGCCGCACTCCCTGCTCCCTCCAGGGGAGTCACGCCCAGCCGCTCGGAAGGCAGAAAATGGCCCTGAGCCGGTGTGCAATTTCAGCAAGCCTCTTCACTTCAACTCTGATCTCACAGAAGAAGTGGATAAACTATCGGTGTCGGGTCCCCGATCGACGCACGGACAGGCACAGGGGGCCGCGGACCCCCGTTCTCCATCCCGGGCCAGCACGCTGCGGGCACCGGCGTTCGCAGGAGCCCGGCGCCCAGGCCCCGTCCGCCCGCGGGCCCTGGCCGGGCGAGGCCCCCGAGGTGGAGCGGGGAGTCGCCTGCGGGGGGCGGACGCGAGCCGCGGTGCCGGGGCGGAGTCGCGAGCGGCGGGACTGTTGCCACGAGGGGCGGAGCCGAGCCGCGGACACCCCGGCGGCGGCGGCCCGGCTGGTGGGACGCGCGTGTCTCCGCGCCGCGCCGCGCAGCGCGCACTCACCGGCCAGGAGGGTCCCGCACCGCCGCGCCCATGGGGCTGTGCCTGCCCTGCCTCGGGGAGCCCGAGCCGCCCTCGCCCGACCCGGTGAGTGAGGCCGCGCCTGCGCGTCGCCGCCCGCGCCGCGCGCACCTGTTCGCCGGACGGGCGCTGCGGGGCCTGGCGCGGCGGACGCCCGGCCGGGCGGTTGGACGCGGGGGCGCGCGCGCCGAGGGGCCCGCGGGGGGGTGCGCGGGTGGCGGCGGCGCGCGGTCGCGCCCCGAGGGACCTGGTGGGGCCGCCGCCTCCGTGGTCGCCCCCGCTTCGGTTACATAAGAATTGCCCGAAGGCAGCTCCCAGGTCTCCGTCGCCGACGTTGGCAAAACTGGAAGTTGGGGGGCCCCCCGACGCGGGTGGGGGGGGCGTTCTTGGCGACGCGGGAGACGGGGCGCAAATGGAATTCCTCTCTTTTTTTCTCAAGGGTTGAGCCTTCTAGTGGGAGAGGTGCGTTTTCGTGTGTCTGTAAAGTCCCTTACTCCTGAGCTTTATTGGATATTGTATTCGTAATCTCTTTACGTCCTTCTTTTTTAAAAAAAGGTTGTTTTATGTGGTACAGAGTTTATAATTTGTAAAGTTGCCGTAGTTAGCAATTAAACACACCGGACGCCCATTTTCATGTTCAGGTAAACAAGGAATGCACTTTAAAAGTAGATTTCTCGCACACAATAATGGGGGATACTTAACTAGGCGTTACTCGTTGTTTATCGGAAATTCAAACGTAACTTAGCGGTTTGTGGCACACTGCGTGTGTACTTTTCGTAGCTTTCTGTGTTTAACAGTCTCTCTACATGACTCCTCCTTCCTGGGCATTGATAGCAGAAAACCACAATCCTGACTAGCTAAAAATTCCTTGAAAGACGTTAGTTATTTTTAAGAAAGTGCATTAGCTCTTCAGCCATTTGATTATAGGTAGTACTAAAAATGACCTGGAAGTTGGAACCAGGAAGTTCACCTTGTTTTTCTTGCTACTGTTGCTTTTAAATGTTAATTTTGGCCCTGGCCGGTTTGGCTCAGTGCGTAGAGCTTCGGGCTGCAGACTGAAAGGTCCCAGGTTCGATTCCGGTCAAGGGCATGTACCTTGGTTGCGGGCACATCCCCAGTAGCAGGTGTGCAGGAGGCAGTCCGATGGATGTTTCTCTCTCATTGATGTTTCTAACTCTGTCTCTCTCCCTTCCTCTCTGTAAAAAATCAATAAAAATATGTTTTTTAAAAAAATGTTAATTTTGTTTATCTGGCTGTTGATAAAAATCCTAATCTGCCAGTATTTGTTAAACCCCTCGCATCCCTATAGATAACCACCTAGTTCACTAGTGAATGCTACTTTATTGTTGAGGCTTCTCTTGATCACACTAAATAAAATACCATAGATCCCCGACTATACCACCCATCCTTCTCTTTTTTATACTTTCCATTTCCCGGGTACTTACTACTACCGGGTACATATTTACTTGACTATATTTGACTGTGTGCCCTCTTTGGAATTTTAAGTTTCATCTGGGTGGAAACATTAATCTGAGTTTTTTCATTGCTATATCCTCAGGACCCAGGCAGGTTCCGTAGACATGACAGGTACTCAGTAAATAATGTATTTGTACAATGAATGAATGAATTGGTATGGAAAACAAGGGAATTACTAGCATAGCTTCCAAGAGAATGCTACTTACTGTGTTATTATTTAAACATTTTATAATTAATACATGATATAGAAAATTATTCAGTTTCCCAACCTAGGACAGCGCCTTTCATAATTTCCTACAGTTCTTCCTGTCATACACAGTGAGATTGCCCCACTTCATTCATGAACCTTCCTTAAAAACACCAACCTGCTTCAAACTCCCTTATAATTGGCAGTAGTAAACCTTGTATTATTAAAGGTCATTTGTTTTATTGTCCTGACTTTTATAAGCCTTTTTTTTTTTTTTTTTTTTTTTTTAGCCAAAGGAAATAGATTATTTTATAGACCAACCTGTGTTGTGTTTTATATATATATATAGTAGCTAGTGGCCTGGTGCATGAAATTCATGCACATTAAAAGGGCTTTAATTAGAGGAAATATTTTAATATTGCTATTTGCCCTTTCTCAATAATAGAAGTGTCAGAGATGAAAGAAAATTAGTAAAACATATATGAAAATCTCCCTCCTGTCAGAGTCTGGGGCATGCCATGGGAACCAAAGTCAAGTTCCTGCCCACCCACCCCCCAGCGCCTCGAAATCTGCGAGACCCAGACCCAGCTGGCTCCACCTCCATTGGGTGAGACCCAGACTGGGCCAGTCCCATGCCAGTCAAGCCCTCCTGGGCGGGGGACGGGGCAGGGACGCAGCCTCAGGTCCCCCATCAAGCCCTGTTGGGCAGCGGGGGATGTGAGCCTCAGGTCCCCCATCAATCTCTGCCTCCTGCTGATCACTTGTTACCCGTGAGAACGTGATGACAATTTGCATATTAGCCTTTTATTATGATGATACATATATATGTGTGTGTGTGTTTGTATATATAACATGACGTACAATATGTATCATATATATGTCTTAGCATGCTCTTATTTGAAAGTGTGTTCATTAATTGTGAGAATGAGATTCAGAAAGTTGATTATTTTATAAAAGTGAGTACTGGCAGTCTTAGAACATTTGGGGGTAGTACTAACTATTTTTTAATGAACTGTTATATTACCTATAAGATATAGATAAGTATGTAAAGTATCCATGCCAATGTTTGGTTTTATTTTAAAACATATTTGTTACATATTTTCCTTAGGAAGAGAAAAGAGCAAAGCTTGCAGAGGCTGCAGAAAGAAGACAGAAGGAGGTGAGACTAAAAATGAAATTTTACCTACTTGGAGAATTTGGTACTTTATTCCTGATAGATGTCTATGACTAGTAGTATTTATCCATTATCCATATCTATTAAATTAATATTTAAAGGTAATTATTTTTCAAAATGATCCTTATGTTCCTGTAGGCTACATCAATGCGTTTGTATTACCTAATATATGAAAATTATTATACATATGTATTCTGTGTGAGATGTCCCTTTAATGGCAGTATTGCCTGGGATAAAATGACCATGCCTTATAAAACACTGACAGATATGAAATAAGTGTAGGAGAAAAATTCGTACAGTTTCAAAATACCGAATGAAAAAAATGATAATATTTTTTACATAAAGCTGTTTTTAGAAATAGTCTAATCCTTTGTTACCAAAATAGACCAATACCCCACTTCCAAAGCAAAAAAAAACAAAAACCACTTGGATTCTAATTTTTGCTGTTGTTTTGCTCCCCGTGAATTTCTTAAAGGCTGCATCTCGGGGCATTTTGGATGCTCAGTCAGTGGAACAGAAGAGAAAGAGAAAGGAACAAATGGAAAAGCAGCTCGCTACCTCGGGGCCCCCACCAGCAGGTGGGCTCAGAGTAAGTATTAAAGTTTCGTGAAGATTTTGAAAAGCTTCAGTAGCAGTCTATTCAATAATGTCCTGTTGAAGTGGATTGCCAGAACCCTATGAATTAATTTAAAAGCATGAATAATATATCTTGGAAGACGTACCCATTTAGTTGGGTATACTAACATTTCCTTGGAGTGGGTTTACTTCCTTTTTCCCCAAAATTCAGGTGGAGTTTTCCTCTTTATCTTAATACTTTATTTAATGACTACTAACCTTAAATGTGTAGAAGACTCAAATATTATGGAAAAGTATAAAGGAGTCAAAAGCACCCAAATTCAGTGTCGTTTTGCAACATCATTTCTCGTTTCCACTTTTACATCAATCCTCCTAAATCCTGTTACGCTATACATTCGTTGTTGTTACCTGCAGTGTGTTTACTCAGCGATTTGGTGTTTTTGCTCTTCTCGGTGTCACTCGTACCACCGTTACGGAAATGTTCATTGGGACAGGAGGGTGTGCCTAAGTGAGTGGGACACAGGCACCTCCCAGTGCGGTAACTGCAGCTCTTGTCCCTGGAAATATAATAGTGGACAAATTAAACGAGGCCCCCTTGACCTTGGGGATCTTGGCAACCTCTTAGGAGCATGTGGGTTTTATTTTACATGTTAAAACTTAGAAAAACATGGTTCACATAGCACTTAGTTAGCCAATTCACGCAATTCAGTTTGGTTTTTACTCTCAAAACTCTATATAAATACATACGTGTTTGTGGGGCAGGCAATTTAGGAGCATCCTGTGCAGATGTGATTCTGGCTCAGGAATGTCACGTAGGGATAAGATTTACCTGTGTTTTATAACTGTGTGAGACTTTATCTAATTTCACTTAAATTAAAACACTTTTTGATTGTTAACTTTATCAATGTATAAAATAATTGGTTTCCATATTAAAGTAAATAGCCATGACCATTTTGCTTTTTTTTTTAATATACCCCCAACAATAGAATATAATAAATTTAGTATAAGGTAAAACAGTTGGGAGATAGAAGGGAAAATACTTTATGAAAAGTATAGATTCTTTCAGTATTTCGTTGCAATAAAGATGTGTGTCATCGGGTTTACTTCACAGAGGTTTCTCAAAAACAATTTGTGAAAATTAAATGACAGGACTGGTGATGATGCTGAGATTGATTTCATGGGGGTGGGGGGGAAGAGTTACTAAGTGACTTAAAGTCACATACAATGTTATAAGAAAAGGATACTTTATATTTCATCAGAATTAAGAAGGCACTTATTTTACAACTCCTCAGCTAACAAATTTAACATCAGCTCTTAAATTCTACAAAAGAAAGGACTTTCTCTTAATTGGCCCTAAAGTTTCCATGCCCTGAAGCCTATAGCTTACCCATAAGTTAGGCTTTATGACACTTGTGGTCCTCTCAGAAGAGCTCACAATGAGAAGCATCCCAAGGTAAATTTAGTACCTTCATTTGAATGTTGTTCTTACAGGAAATCTCTGTGGCTTCCGTAATAAAAACGGCTCTCAAGGCCATCAGATGGGGCAGTGGTGAGAAGATTTTCCCAGTGAGATGGCTCATTCTCGTAAACCAACTACCGTTGCCACTGTCATTTTCCCGTGGGTTATTCCTAACCTCTTGTACCATCAACACACTGCTTTCCCCCTGACCGCAGGCAGGGCTCATCCAGAGTATTCCATCAAGTTCCTAATAAAGTGTAGGGGCTCAAGGACAACAGAAGGGAAAATGCAAGGCCGAGGATAATTGTGATTCTCAATCCCTTTGGCCTAGGGTTCTATAAGGGCTGCTCCCAGGCCTGTTGTTCAGGCTGGCCTGGAGTGTCCTGCAGTGTAGGCAGAGGCCTTCTGATCCGACCTGACCCCATGGTGTGAGGAAAATGTCCTTTTCCTGTCTGCATGCCCTCCACATGGTCATCTCCTGTCTAGCTCTGCCTCTTCCCAGGATGATACTCAGCACTGTCCTTTGGGAAGGCAAGCCTTCTCTGAAGAAGTCAAGGTGATGATGGCAACAGGATGCAGACTAGCATCAGTAGGGGCCACACCGCTGCAGGAGCAGTGGCAGACCTCGAGCACAGTGGCTCTGAGCCCTGGCTGCGCCTTAGAGTCTTGGGAGGAGCTTGCAAACAAGGCTGACAGAATCTCTGAAAGTGGCGTGTAGCCATCAGTGCTGGTTTAGCTCCCCAAGGTAATCTAATGTCGAACCAGACTGAAAATCGCTGCTCTAGTTTGTTTTTTTTTTTAATTCTAGTCCTAAGAGATAGATACATTGTGAAAAATAGAGTCCCCGTGCCAAAAAATTGTTTAAAATTCTGAATACTGTATTGTATACAATATCCCTTTCTTGAAGATTAGAAAGGGTACAGTAGTCAAGTCTCTAAGAAGTTCTGCAATAAAGGAAAGCAAGTTTATTTGGAATAAACCTTAATTTTTTAAATGTGTATATAGCCCCAATAATAGACTTTGGATATACTTGGAAAATACTACCCAGTAGACTTAAAATATCTCTGGTCCTATCCCAGTGGCTAATTTAGAACTTATTGCGGATTGAATCAGAACAAGTGGAATAATTTCTCAGCTCAATCAAGGAGAAGACTGCCAAACCATTATTTAATAGTTTCTTCCATTTCTTGGTTCCGTGCCTCAAACAAGAGTTCCTTTATTTTCGTTTTGTAACCTCATTGTTGTTTTTGATTGGTGGTGTTTTTGTATCTTTTTTTTTTCTTTCGCCTATTATTGGATATTTCAAATTTAGCTACCCATTAATTTGACCCGATGCTTTTCTATTTTAAAGTGATCATGTATCTTCTTTCAGACACTGACTGCAAAGTGAAATTTTACTAATCACTGCTGTTAGTTTGCATTTGCCTATCCCAGCAACTTTTCAGCCTTTTTTACCTCATGGGACACATAACCGAATTACTAAAATTCCGTGGCACGTCCAAAGATACATTATATTTTTTGCCAATAAGACCAAAAAAAAGTGTAATTTTTACTCATTCACACCAGATGGCTGTTGTCATTTTTTTATTTGACAGTCTATGGGAAAAGAGGCCAGTGCCCCTCGCTAAATTGTCAGGTATCAATGTTTTTAAAAATTCTCGTGGCACGCTAGTGTGCTGCAACACACTGGGTGAAAATCGCTGGCATCTCCCATCGTCCTCTCTTTGCCCGTTTGTTCACTTACTACATATGATGTAACCCTCAATAAAATCTACTTTTCTCTTTTTATTTTCTAGTGGACGGTTTCCTAAAGGACAGTCTGAGTGAGAGGCTCCTGCCAACAACGAGTATCTGCAATCAAGTGGACATCCTCCATTTAATTTATTCTCTTGGAATAAATGGAGATTTAGACTTTGTAATTTTAGTGCCATTAAACGCAGTGCTTTTTCAGTATTGAAATATTGAACATGCTTTTGATTTTCAGACTTAGAAAACGGCCAGAACTTTCATTGAATACTTATTTTCCTACGTTTGGTTCTTTTGCAAGAGGTGGGTAATAGTTAAATTTAAGTAGTGAGTACATATGCATCGCATGTGAACATTTTGCATACATCTCAAATGTTAAAATTTACAATTTCATTTTTCCTCCTAGCTCTTTATAGTTGTGCTGCTTAGCCTTATATTTCCTTTTGTTTCATTATATAATGAAGACTTTTGCTTAAACTGTGTGGACTTAGTGCCTTTAAACTGATCATCAGGGAAAATCTTGAAAAATCATTTGAAGGGGTTATATGAAGGAACACTGTAAATTTTTATAACTTACTATAATGACTGTTTGTAGAAAATATTTAATTTCTCCTAATTTATTTTTTACTTGTGTAGCGTTATAAACTTTAACATATATTTTACATTATAACAATTATTTTGCTTGAATTTAAAATTATGTATTAGTATGGTACTATCAGAGGGCAGTGATGTACTGTTGTACAATACTAGATTCAGCTCCATGGAGATCTTCGTAGTAACTGAATGAGTTAAACTAAAAATCTAGATGACTATTCTGACTAGCAATGTATTTGTCCAAATTTCATAGATGTTTGTGTATTCTTTTGTGTTTATTAAGAAGTGGTCATAAGATTTATACAGATAAGCATTTGCCAAGACAAATATAGATGTATGAAAGCTAAACGTGTAAGTACTGTATTTTAAAAGGACTACTTTAAACATAAAAATATGAGATAATTCTATATGATGCATAGTCATAAACTTTGTAGGTTTTTATTACTTACATGAGTATTATAGCATTTTTAAAAATATTTGATTGACTTCAGAGAAGAAGGGAGAGAGACACATCAATGATGAGAGAGAATCCTTGATCAGCTGCCTCCCATGTGCCCTGTACTGGGGATGGAGCCCGAAACCAGGGCTTGTGCCCTGACAGGGAATCAAATTGTTCTGGTTCCTAGATTGATGCCCAACCACTGACCTACACCAGCTAGGCGCATGTTTGTTTTTTGAATATTTCTGTATAATATATAATGAGCTAAAATAGAAGAATTCACTGTATATTTTAATTAGCTATTATAATTGCTAACTCTTGGATGGCAAGACTGTAACTTGAGCCCTATAGTAGAATCTGCGGATACTGTCAATAGGGACTAAGTAAACCAGCTCATTTGATTTACAGAAAGGAAACAGCCACTGTCTCACTCATCCCTACCATAAGACTTGTGTTACATTGCGATATATTGTGTATGTTAATTTTAATGAGTTGGAACTATAATACAGGTCTCTTGACTACTCATTGGAAAAACTACCTTTTCTGTTATGGCATGAAGTATTTCTTGATATCTATGCAAACATACAGTTAGGCTCAATTTTCTTCATCTCTTGGAGGATCAGTGATTTTTTTCCATAAAGAATAGTGAAATAATTGAGTTGCATTTTAGAAATAAAATTTTGACTTTAGGAACATGATTAATTTTTCCAAGGCCGAAAGGAAAAGGGATCATTAACAGCTGAATGGATATAGAACCAGGCGTATCGTCCTTGGACTGTGCAAATCCTTCCATCTGTTTTAATATAGAAAGAACAATTTTATCTTGTACTACATCCTACAGAAATACCACGTGGGTTGGTATAAACAAGAGGTCCACATCTAGGGGATATGCCTATTTCCAAATACCACGCTTACTTAGCTGTTGAACCACTCGTGATAGGCCGGTGTATTGCTTTATGGAACAGTGTGATGTCCTGCCCCAGCCAACCATGACCTGCCTCCATGGCTTCTCCAAAACCACCTAAGTTACATGGGCTAAGGGGTGATACTCAGATGTTAGGAATAGTGCCACAAAAGGGAAGGGAAAGGGGGAGACTAAATGTCTGATAGGAAACCTGACTAAATCAGCTACTAAAGAAAAGTTGTACACACATGTACAGATGCAACCAGGCATCTCCCTCAGTAAGTTACGCATCACTTCCTAATGAAAACCTTACTTTGGAGCCAATTTACCGTAATTCATAGTTTAAATAGGGAAACATAACGCTTAATACGGCTCCCAAACACCCCAACCAAATTAGTAAAATATAAACGTAACAGTAAAATGCACATATGTAGCTACTGTGTTAAAATGTAAAGCCTAAATCACTGCTTTCTTATCCTAGTCCCCGAACTATTCATATTAATATGGCTGGTAACGAAATGTTGTGCATTATGGCATGGCCTCTTGGTTGACATGGTGCATGATTTTTAAAGCATCTGTATATGAGGGACACTTGTTTTGCCCATTGCGTTTTCCCACACAATTTTTTGTTATAAATTCTGTATTGCCATATAGGGATATAAATACACATTTTTTCCTATGTAAAAATTGTCTTTGGCTCTCTGTTTAACAAAATTTTATCTCACTACCTCTTAAATAATTAGAACTTGGGTTAGTGGTTAGGTTAACTTCAGCGATGCTTTCATCCCTTTGGGATTAATGAGAACAGAGCTAAGAGCTGTTTGGTGTGTTCATACAATCCCTGAATTATAAGTAGGCATGTTTCTTCTCTAGTACTCTAAAGAAGAAATATTATTTGTCTCCTCTTTCCTTAGAGAAATAATACTGTTAAGAGGGTCCAGCTGTCATCCTTGGTGTACCCCAGGAGCATGTGGCATAAAGGTTGAATTATTTTCTTTTTCTCTTCCAATAGTTCATCTTATTTATTTGCTGAGGAATCATGCTATGCCCTGAGAAGAGTCATTTGTCAGTCTTAATTTGAATAATAACTTCAGCATAGCTAAATCAGTAAGAGGTCAGCAGATATGCATGCCTGTCTGTGTTGAGGTTTGAGGACATCTCCAAGCAAGCATCTTAATTCCCATGACTATGGCATGTGCTTTAAGTTGGCTCAAATGTGGCACTGTGGCCATTTTCCTTAATTTTCTCAAAAGTCACTGACAGGCATTTGTGTATATAGCAGACTGGAAAAATTCTGATTTCGGAGAGATGTTTTTGTCCTAACAACCCTTTACATTTCTCATATGACATGGCTTTTTATTGTCTTGTTCTCCCTCTTCTAGATATGCATCATCTTGCAAATATTGCCTCCAAATATGATCTTGTGGTTTAGAAATGAATGTTCATCAATTGCTTGACCTGGATATGATATTTTTATTATATCCTGAATTGCACCATACTTGAGTTGCGTAGTTTTGAGTTAATGTCTTCCAGCCATAAACACAGGTTTGAGCAAGCTGTTGTAAGTACTTCAAACTTATCTCAAATGGAACAAATTAGTTCTACACAGAAACTGGCTCTCTGTAGGCTATTGCTTGGAATCTACTTCATCCCATAAGTCAGGAGTCAAGGAGTTATCCTAAACTCCTCAACCTACCTAATGACTCCTAAGGTACCATATTCTCATTCTGATTAATTTTCTAGTTAATTTTTTAGATTAGAACTATTTAGCATAGGTTTTAAAAAGAATATAAAGTGTCTCGTGTAGAAAATTCCTACACTTCTACTCAAGATAGAATGAGTTAAGCAAGTTCACAGAATACTAAATATATGAAGGTCAATTCTATTTCTCTTTGAAAGTTAAAATAATTTGAAAATTAAGATTATTCCAATCATAATATCAAATAGGATAAAATACTTAGGGGGAAAAAGTGAAAGATCTTAACTAAAAACTACAAAACGTTGCTGAAATAATTTTTTTAAGACAAACCGGTGAGACATTGTATGTTCACTGACTGGGAGAATCAATATTGTCAAGATGGCAATTCTCAAATTGCTCAATGAATAATGAATTCAATGCAAAATCCCAGCAAGGTTTTTCAGGGAAAAGGACAAGATGATCCTGAGATTTATATGGTGATTGAGCTTGTATAATAGCCAAAACAAATTTGAAAAAGAGAACAGTAGTTTTCAGTAGGAAGTCAGTAAGAGCCATCTGCATTTGGCCATTTCCTTCTGAATGTGGTCTCGTTGTCCATATTCCTGTTGTAGAGTGCCATCCAGCTATCAGCTAGACCCCAAGTGTCATTTGTCACCGTGTTCTTAGTGACACTTAAATGATGTGATACAGGCAGGAAGACTAATGCCACTCTCCCTCAAACATGTTCACATCCTAACCCCTGGCATCTGGGAGCATGTCACATTACACAAGGAAAGGTAGTTTGCAGATGTGATTCAGTTAATGTTCATAACGTGGGGATATGATATCAGATTATCTAGGTGGACCCGATCTGATCACATGGATCCTTAAAAGCAGAGAGCCTTTCCAACCTGTGGTCAGAGAGATGTAAACAAAGAAGCTCATTGTGGGGTTCTATTGCTTGCTCTGAGGACAGAGGAAGAGGGACATGAGCCAAGGAAATCAGGCAGCCTCTGGAATGCAGAAAAAGCAAAGAAATGGACTCTCTTCAGAAACGAAACACAGTCCTGCTGACACCTTGGTAGCCCAAGGAGACCCTCTCATACTTCTGACTGCAGCACTATAACAATAAATTTGTGGTGTTACATCAGAAAACAAAATTCATGAAGAGATTAATAGTTTGGTTAACCCAGATACTTTTAACTAAATTAACAAAATTATTTTTTAATTATTAAAAGTATGTTTACAGGAAAAATTCAAGCACAGGAGAAAATTTTGATGGAAATATTGTTGCCAGTTACTATGCAGGGAAATTCAGTGTTAATATTAGTTTAGGAACATAAAAATCCCATCACTCAGTATCTGTTTTTTGAGAGAGCACAATTGTTCACTGTCCCAAGGTGATTTCATTTCCTACAAAACTTTAATTTTTTTCCCCCAGAAGGATTACCACCACTTCCAGCAGCACCACATCACACTCTGCCTGTTAAACAACTTCCCTATTGTGTCCTGATATAAGGTGACAGGAAAAGTTGCCTTTGGGTGGTGGACATAGTGCAACATGCAGATCTTATAACATAGAAACCACACCTGAAACCTATATGTTCATGTTGACCAATGTCACCCCAATCAATTTAATATTTAAAAAAAAAATCACACAAAACAACTTCCCTATTCACAGGTTGTGTCTGCTTTGATTAAACCTGTCATGCGGCAGACAGATACTTCCTCCCTGACTTTATGGAGAAAAAAAATTAAAAATGGACATTTGTTGTTGAAAAAGGAGGAAATGACATTAACTCCGACTATACTTTATATGCTCAAGGGAGCAGCACTTAACGGGCCACCTATGGGAAAACCTAGAGGAACACACACCGTCATTCAGCAGCCCGCAGTACAGGAAGTACTGCCTAAAATTTGACTCTTCCTGTAACTCTCAGGGAAAGACGCCATTTGACGATTATCTTCATTTCCGAATGAAGCATTGATATTGAGACTTATTTTTTTCAATGTATCTCTTTAATTCTTGAATCAGCAAGGACAATATTTTGCTGCTTATGGGTACAAAACAGCTCTGTCCTGGGTGTACAAGGGTATACATAAGTCTGTAACATTATTAGCTACAGTGAATTGACTTTACTAGACAGCATAGCAAAGTAGGATTAACTAAAGATATACTTTAATAAGAATGCTTTCAAATAACATGAAGTCAACGAACATTGGACTGTACAATTTACTGTCAAAATATAAGTGTATGTCAGCTTATGTGTGTGAATGACACTGTCAGCCTCGACACAGCCATGTTCCTTAGGAATGTGGGGGGCAATTCATAAGCGGTTCTCTAGTGGGTGTGCTGAAAACTTCCGAAAGAACCTCAGACACTTGGTCATAGGTGAGGGATAAACTTTAAGGCAATCTTCCAAGTGAATGTAAACTTTTCTAAAGTGGCCTTTCCAGTAACATCTTACAGTTAACGAATACTCTGTACTTACTGATAGTGCCGTCGGATGTTTTTAGTAGCACATTATCACACTAATGGTCACTTTTTAAAAATCTGGCAGTTAAAACAATGTCTGGGGTGCTTTTACTCTGTAGACATAAAGCAGGCACTTTCTGTTTTATCTAGAAATCCTAAAAAACAAAAAAAGTCTTCTAATAGGTTGTTGTTTTTTTACCTCTAGCTAGATTGGTATTTCTAAATAGTATATTCACCTGTTGAGAAGTCATAATCTGCCTCCAGTTTGTCTAATCTAAATCTGAGTTTAGAATGCCTTTTCATAGGCCATTTTCTACAGAAGCATTAAAATAAATAGTGCTACTCTGTGAACCTTCTTCAATGTGATGACATTTCCCTGTGGGTTACACCTTTTCCCAAAGTAATTTTCAGAGCATGTGAACTAAACTGACTACCCTGGAGAAGTGGATGCAGGCCGTTCTGAGAGTCCCCTTGTCCTGACCAGCTAGTTTCACTTAATCTCTTTCTTTGCCTTATAGTTGGCAGAGACCACCAGGTAATTATCTGGGTTCATGTCCTTCAGGGTTGGAGATTTGCTCTGGATGGGGGACGTTTTGCCATCCACGCGGGAGATCTGCAGCATCCGGCAGGGGTCGTGTTTCAACAAATACCCCGCGAACGTTTCCCATCCTCCTCCCACGCGGACCATGACGTGTTTGTTGTGCAGCATCTGCAATGAAAGGAGAGCAAACGTGTTAAATTCCGAGCGTTCTGACAGTGTCTCGAGTCAACTCTCAGCGCTCAGTGTTGTTACTGCGTTCTGCCTGTCCTGCCTTTCACGCCCTGCTGTCTGTCTGCTGGGGCTGCACAGCGTCTGACTTGGCGAACCGTTTATGAAAGAAGCTCCGTGTTTGCCACGCGAGTGGATCCTGGGTCCATGTGGCAGAAGCGAGGCTCACCCCGCTTGGTGAATGGGCCTGTGTCCAGTCCCCGGGCAGTGGTTCTCAACCTTCTGGCCCTTTAAATACAGGTCCTCACGCTGTGACCCAACCATAAAATTATTTTTGTTGCCGCTTCATCACTGTAATGTTGCTACTGTTTTGAATCGTCATGTAAATATCTGATACGCAGGATGGTCTTAGGCGACCCCTGTGAAAGGGTCATTCTTGCGACCCACAGGTTGAGAACTGGTTTAATGGGTCAGGAGGCGTTTCTCTGACACCTGATAGTCCATTACAGGCTCCTCTCTGCCCCCCTTTCCTGCTACTGCCTCAGATCAATGCTTCATTCTCCCCACCAGGGTATGTGCCTTTGAACCGGGACTTAGAAGATTACGAAAATGTCTGCTATTGAATATAACACTAATAATCACACAAATATTTGATGCCAAATAGAACTGCCAATGCGCTCAGGAAAACGGAAGTCTTCCAAGGCAAGTTGCTATTGAATGGCCAAACACGTTTGTTTTCCTTTACTCTTATACTGCCTTACTACTTTATTAGAATACATCTTTTTAAGGAAACTTACCTTCAGGCCCGTGAGCCATTTAGAACTCCAGGTTCACAAGGCTACAAGTTGAAAAGGTGAAGAATGTGTGGTTCTTTCTCTCTAGCAAAAGCATGTCAGAGTTGAGGTGTGGCATGGAGAGCCACAGAATTTGAACTTGGCATCTATCAGAAAATGTAAGATCACGGGGCAATGCGGCACCATCACCAGACCCTGCTGACCCTCTCCCCGGCCCACAATGTGGTGAAGACATACTGGCCGCGTCATCTTGGGGGTCTGGGAAGCTGTTCTCATTGCAGAAACTATACGTTCTATTCCAATCCCTGTGTCAACTTGCGATCCGGACAGCTTTTCTCGGGGTATGTCTTGGTCTCTTTTCCTCCCTTTATTGGAAGGACCTGTGCAGTTTTCTTGTGACTGTTATTGACTGTGTGGCATGAAAGTAAAATGTTTAGCTGACTTTTTAAAGTGGAAAATGCCAGTTCAGCACTCCCTATACCTAAAATGGATGCTCTATGTCTTTGACTCCCATCGAGGTAGGGATAGCTTGTGTTCATTTACTGCCTTCATTCACTTGAGGATCTGGTGAAAGTTTTGAAATCTTTCTGTGTGCCCACAAAGTCCTGCATGTGTGCTTCGGGGTTTCACACAGCCCAGAAATCCACCCACGGGCTTAAGCTCACAAATCCCAAGTCGTGGTTGGCACGAAGCTGTTTTCAAAATCAAATAACAGCCCTAACCGGTTTGGCTCAGTGGATAGAGAGTCGGCCTGTGGATTGAAAGGTCCCGGGTTCAATCCCGGTCAAGGGCATGTACCTTGGTTGCGGGCACATACCCAGTGGGGAGTGTGCAGGAGGCAGGTGATTGATGTTTCTCTCTCATTGATGTTTCTAACTCTCTATCCCTCTCCCTTCCTCTCTGTAAAAAAAAAAATCAATAAAATATATATTTTTTTAAAACAAACACAAAATCAAATAACAAACCTGCTGAGTATCAATAATTAAAACTATTGGACTCATGAGAGTTATATCAAGTAGGACCACAGGTTATTCCCATTTAGAATATTGGAATTTTAGAATAGACAGGTCTTAGGGAACACATTCTAGCTTAGAGTTTTTAAACGTATTTTAGCATCAGATTCCACATGTTAAACGAAATCTCAGTGGGAGCCTCTGAACTATAAAGCAGGTACAAGGAGTCAGGATTTGGCTTTGAACTATTTTGCCTCCCCTGGTGCAGTCCACAGCACCATGTTTTTGTTTTGTTTTGTTTCAGATGAAGACACTGAGGCTAAGATCTTGTATGTGATTTGCTTAGGATCGGACCCAAGTTTCCTGACTTCCAATCTAGTGCTCTTGCCACCACAGATCCTCCAAATATATAAAATTCCGCAGGGCTTAACTAGGCTGTCCTAGTCCCAGTCCCACAAGTTCCTGTGTGTGTGCCCGTCCTGTCTGCTTCCAAAACTTGGAGTTGCTAAGAACAAAGGCTGGTGTCAAAATCCTGCTTTGACCCTTCCTCCTACTGTTCTTGGAGAGTGGCTTTGCCTATTGCTGAATTGCTGGCATCTCTTAGCCCTGAAAATTCGTCAGAATTGCCTCTAAACATCTTTGGCATGAATACGCCTCTGGCAGAATGACCAAGGTCATTTCAGCATGAGGCTGTTTCAACCAGAAGAATCGTTTTTAAACAATTAGTTAACAGCTTTGAAAAACAGTAAAAGAAATGTTTAAGTGCAAACTCTCTTTGCAGAACCTAGTGAATCCGTAGGCCCAAGCAAAGTGGATCCCACATGAAACAGTCATACGGAATGGGCATGATACAGGAAGTAAGTGTCTGCCCACCTCCTCTTCCATACCCTTCCTATAGATAATCAGCAGCCCGTAATTCGCTAAGACACTTAGTACACCAGTGGGCAACAGTTTCAAGCCTGGGAATAAGGACCACTGGGTTCATAGCTCTATAGAAGTCCCCTGCCTTTTCTTGGTATGTGGTCAGTCACAAGAAAAAAATTTAACTCCCACTCTCATCTCCCTAAACAAAACCCCTCTTATTTAACCTAAAAGCAAACCAACATGCTGTAAAACAAATCTCCGTCGGTCTTTTCTCCCTCCCCACCAATGCTTGCCTGCAAAACCCCAATCTTGGATCGAATGCAGAAACTGTCCTTGTAAACCAGGGGCCAGCTGCTGAGCTCCGGCAAAGAGCTCTTTCCAACTCCAGGGCCAACTGCAATTAATTAATTCTTTCCCTTTCTGTTTTACTTGGCTCCATGTCCTAGTCCTCTCTTCTTCTCATACTTCCTCTCTCCACTGTCATCCATCTGCTGATGGCTTCGCCTCGGCCAGGCCTGGCTTCCTCTCTCTCGGCACATTCACTGGCTATTTTACTTCAATCTACATTTATCCTTTTCTCCGCCTTTCTAATTACAGAAACGATGTCTTTCTGGCCGAGGTCAATTCCTCCCCCTACATCCCAGTTCCCATGACCATTCATGCAGAACCTTGCTGCATGGAACGTCCCCTCTCACTTCCCATTGTCCACTTTATTGTATAATGGTCCATAACCTTCAGGAGATAAACATACTCAAGCTTCTCCCAGTCGTGGCCAAAGCAAAACTCTTCTCCTCCTACCCCATCTACTCTGTTCTCGTGCTTTCTCCTCACATCTGATATTCTTGATAGCTCAATTGACACTCAGTGTCACCACTTCTAATTTGCTAGTCACTGTCCAACCCACAGTAGGCTTTGCTTCTGCCCCTACCTCAACTGACTGCACTGGGAAAAGGAACCAGGTGGCTTCTAGAATTACCAACTCAAATAGGTGGTTCTTAATCCTTATAATTTCTGCTCACTCAAGTAAGCTCTCTGACAGTATCATCCATTCCTTCCTTGAATCTCCCTACTCCTTTACTCTCTCTGACAGGACTCTCTGCCCTGGATCTCCTGCTATCTAGCTATCTGATTGTTCTCCCTCTGCCTCTTTCATAGGTGTGATTTCTGCTATTTTTAAGTTATGTTCTAAAGGAACCTGAAGGATTTTATCCATCCTCCACAGCTTTTCTCATTCTATTTGCAACCTTGTGGTTTCCACTACCCAACCTACTCTTGTTTCCAAATTATAACTCTAGCCCCTGCCTCTTTCCTGAGAATCAAAATGCAAAGACATCCCTGTCCATCACCTCGCACTGGGAGGTCCCTCATGCCTTTGGTAATAAGGCTGATGGCATGGGTCATCTCTGTAATGAGTCAGAAAACAAACACATTCATTTTCTTCCTAAACATTTCTCAGGGTATTTGCTACCATTGCTAATGTTTCATTCAGTGCCTCACCTTTTCCTTGGGCTACTGTCCATGCCCGACCGCCTCGAGCCTTCCCCTCTCTGGATCCGTTTATTAATTTACTACCAAAAAGAATTCCTTAAAATGCAAAATTGATAGTCTCCTGCCTAAATACCTTCACTGGTTCCCTCTCTCCAGCAGGCTGAGATTCAGTTCCCTTTATTGGCATACAGTATTCTCCATGACTAGCCCTGAAACCTCAGCTGCCCTTCCCTGAGCTCTGGGACCCATGAATTATTTCAGTTTTGTGAGCCTGGAAAACATACTCTTTTTCACATCTACCCTAACTGTGGACTTTCTGCTTTGTTCTCCCTATTTGCCATGACCACAAACCTCCCCAATTCAAACACCACCTCCACCTAAAAAATCTATGATCACACCTCTCACCAGGGAAGTACTCCTGACTGTATTGTGTTCAGTTTGCACCTGATTTTATTGTTTCACTCCTTCTACCATACTGTAATTGCTAATTCACCTGTAGGCACCCTTTAATAATGTGTGGGCTCTCTGAAGAGAGTGGTGACATATTTCTCATTTTGGGAATCTCATGTATGGGTGCTCAGAACAGTGTCAATATTGCAATTATATAGTACCGTATTTTCTGATGTATAAGATGACTTTTTAACGCAGGAAAATCTTCTCAAAAGTCAGGGGACGTCAATGGAGCCGGATGGGGACCGCAAGTGTCTCTGGTCGGCTCCTTTTTGTGCCGCATACAGTCCGGACTTTTTAACCCAGGGAAATCTTCTCAAAAGTTGGGGCTTGTCTTATATGCCCAGTTGTCTTGTACGCCGGGGAATATGGTAGTCCTTTCCCATATATTGCCACAGGCTCTACTCTGGTATATCATTATCAGTATTACTCCCATTTTGTGAAAAATGGATGCTCTTGGGAGAATAGCTAATGCTCTTAAATAGCTTGTGCAGGTTCACTCAGCAAATTAGGGCAGAACTGGAACAAAGATCCTTTGGTTCCTTATTACCACACCCCGTTATTCTGTCAAACTCCTAGATTTGGTTTTTCATGTCTGTCTGCTTAATTACTTATTCATGATAATTCATCACAGGCAGAGGATGGAACATCAATGTCAGAAATAGTCGTACGTAGCTTAAGCAGATTAAATGCTCATGTAAAATGATTTATAGTGTTTATGTTCTAGTAAAGCCTAACTAAACATTGAATAGAATTTCAGAAAATTATCCCCTAGCAGCCCTAATTGTTTCAGAAATAAGCATTCTGAATAATTATTTTATAAATAAGCAAGGAATGACAGGATATATTTTGCCAGGTATCTGTTGGCATAAGCAAGACTGGGCTTTGATCCTCTGATGAGGGTATATCTTACAGCTCTTTTATTTTTTGATGCTTCACCATGTTGAACGATTTTGTGTTCTTCCTTCCAAAACCTAACTCCTCTTGACTCCAGGAGCGTCAATGCACATGTCAACTGGCTGTTTAATATTGATTTTCTATGCTGCTGTGGTTGCATTTCTTCTTGAGTAAAGAAAAATAAGTTAGAGTTGTTATAAATCTTCCCCAGTGCATGTCGCAAACGGTGTTTTTTGCATGTTAGGTCTATTCTACTGTTACTATTTTTTACAACCGGCCTCATTTCTCACTATGCCCCTGATCCCAACAGAGGGAAAGAGATTCCTGCTGATGACAACATTTCTTAGTGTGGAAGGGGGAGGGGGCACAAGAACAAAAATCTTGCCTCAGTATTTCTCCCCACTGCCTTAATGGTGTTCTGTAAGCAGATCTGGGTCGTTACAGACATTGCAAGCATTTTCTTGTTTGATGTCTCTGAGTCACATTTCTTGTCCCCAGAGAAAAGAATCAATCTGCCTCAATGTTATGTTTCTGTTTTTTAGTAATTTCTTTCAGTAATGGGACAAAGCCTTCCCATTCTTATCAAAGGCATTTTGTTTAATGACTTTGACCTATACGAATGCTTAGTTATGTGTAGTTTCCAAAGAAGGCCTCTTCCTATGTGCCAGCAAAAGGGAACCTTTTTCCCTCAGGTGACACAGAGTCGTAATATTAGAGGACATACTAAGTGCCAGGTAATCTACAAATATGCCTTGGGGGAAAAAAAAGAACATTAAAAAATGCACACAACATTGAGGTCATCAGCAATACTCTCCTCTCACAGATGTACAAACAGAAAAAGGGTCACAGAAGGGGTTCACCTCTGCTTTCTCCCCAACCCAATACTTGGATTTATGATTGAACTGTACTAATCCAAAAAGTATTACTTTAAAATGAATTCAATACTTAAAGGTGGGTGAATCTCTTACTATACTGACCCGGCAGTGGTTTGTAACCTCAGATCAGTCCTAACTTTGTCTTAACTAGATTTAATGCACAATTTGTTAGGCTAGTATGTGTTGACCTAAAGCCTGCTTTCCAGTACCACCTTTCAATCTTATCTTCCTGACATTATAACATAAAACTGTCTCATAACCAACAAGTGCTATAGCTCACCCAGATACTGAATTCAAAGAAAAAAAATGGTAATTCTCCCATATCAATTTAGAACATAATAGGAAAATTTAAAAGATGTGGAAGTGGTGAATCAATAGCTCCTTATAAGTCTGATCTCACTGTGGTTTCGGGGGTCAGTACTCTGGCTCTCATACATGACAACAGGATTTCAGAAAAGAGATGTTTTCCCGAGTAATTATGGAGATTGGAGAGACAGAGCAGAATCACATTATGCAGAGTAGACAGTAAGAGCTTAAAGCAAGAAAAAGTAGGTCTTTTTCTTTTCTTGGAAAAACAAATTAGTCTTTAGAAACAAATACATCAATTTCATTTTTTGTTGATGAGGCATAGACAATATTTATAGAGATCACAGACTATCCTAGGTTTTCCTAAATAAAAAGAAACAAATACATTTGTCTCACAGAACAGCCAGAAACTATCGTGGATTTATTGGTAATGCATTTTATTTTTGAAGTGATCAAGCTGTATACCTCTATGCTATTCAAGCTAATGCTTCATGTGCCTATCTGGTAGCTTTCCTTCATTAATTCCCCAGCAGAGACCTGCTTACATGTTCACGTCTGTCCTAAATCATAATCCCTGTGAAATGCTTCAGGTGTCCGGATAACACTGACAAATCTGTTTCATTCTGATTCCAATCTTAGGTCGGTGACCTTGAAAACAGAGACAAGCAGGAGGAACTGCCAAGTGCTCTGAATACCAATGTCCTTAGACCCTGAGGATGTAAAGCTTTCCAGCGGGTGCCCTCATGGTCTCTCACACTCCACTGATTCACCCTGTAGTCCCGGGCCACCGTGGTCTTTCTATAGGGACGACTGATCATGCCACTGCCATGCCTAAACACTGTGAGTGGTTCTCTGTAGAGTTTCTCGGCTATATTTATCTCCAACCACCAGAGGACTAGGACTCTATCCCCACAAGAAGTCTGTGGCAAAGATTCTGGGAAAGCAGTATTGTGTCTGTGTGTAGGGACTGGGTGGAATCTGTACCCCCAGGTTAGGGCAAAATCATACATAATTTGGAGAAACAATCCGTCAGCAAATCTGATACCCCTCCCCTACCTCTGACCCACCAACCCCCTTGAGAACAACTGTCTGACACACCAGGCACTTCATTGCCCAGCTAGAATTCCTTCCCCACCTGATGTCTATATGCCAGAATGACCACACACCTGTGCAGCTATACCATGCCCTTCTTGTCTGTGCCCATGCCACCCTCCCGAGTACCTACCCCACAAATATTCTGAACTCTTTGGAATCCCCTGAAAGTGTCATGCTTTTCTGCATGCAGAAAAAGGCCCCTCATTCACCAGGTGAATTCAAATGAAGTCCCTTCCTTTGGCCATTCAACAAATATTTATTTGTTAAGTGCCAGGCAAGGTTATTCCTTGTGTTATTTAATTCCCAGAGGGCCAAATACAGTGCCAACTATACAATGGACACTCAGTAAATATTTGCTAAATGAGTGAACGAACCAAGTTAACACCTACTAATGCTTCACCCAGGCATCAATGCCTTTATGAAATACTAGAGGCCCAGTGCATGAAATTTGTGCACAGGTAGGGTCCCTAGGGGCTGCTGGCTGCCGGCCAGGTGCCCCTCCCTTCCCCCAGCAGCAGCCTCTCTCCTTCTGGGCCCTCCCTCCATTCCCCCAGCCAGCCCCACCCCTGGTTGAACTCCTGGATGAACTCCAGGTCAAGGGGACAATTTGCATACTATGCTTTTATTATATAGGACTTTTGTACTCTCTAACCTTTAGATTGCCTTCTTTGAACCTTGTGAATTTCCTACAAAGTGCCTTTAATACTTTGTTCCCTTATTTACCTGTCTATCTTTCTCTAATTCCCTGTGACCTCCTGAAAGGGTGGCATTGTTTGCATACCTATCAACAATTACAATATGTGGTAAGTAGCAGACATTGCATATTTTTGGAAAGATAAGAAAAGGGAAAAGAGGAAATTATTTGTCTTTAGAAGACAGAGTGAAAAAACTGGGATGTGAAAGCTAATCCACAACAATTACTATTTAGAGAATTGCTTGAAAGATAGCTTTTAGGTCAAAGAATGAATGAGTCACATAAAAAAAGAAAAAGGGAGAGTCCATTGCGAATCAATTTTTAAAAAATGGACAGGAGTCTTGGCTGGCAGCTCAGTTGGTTAGAGTGTCATTCCCATATGCCAAGGTGGCAGGCTTAAACTCTGGTCAGGACACATCCAGGAATTAACCAAAAATCCATGAATGGGTGGAAAAACAAATGGATGTTTCTCTTTCTCATAACTTAGGCCTAGATTAATAACTTTTTTTTTTAATGAACAGGAGAGAGAAAAAGGAGAAGAGGGAAGGGAGGAAGAGGAAAATGAATCCAGAATTAATTAATGATACTATTCTTTTGGTGATCTTCACAAGTCCTCATTACACCTGACATTTTTTTAAAATATTGTTCACTATAGTGATAAATTACATAGTAACAATTTCACCCCACCCTTTTATCTTTTAATTCGTAAGTGTCTGGGACACTCAGCACAACTCCAGCTCTCATTCAGCCCTTTCCCACTTAGTGGACCACAAGAGCTCACATTTCTGCCCACCCCGTTAACCACTCTCCAAGCAGCCATCCTTTCAAGAGACAACCATCTCTGACATGGATAGCCCAGAAGAGATACCCTATCTTAATTTCGATCAGTTCAGCCTCCTGGGATATCATATGCTTCCTAATACCTTCTTGTCAACCCTGCTTGGTGTGTTTTTACGCGCCATCATAACTTGAATGAAAATATTCTTTCTAGAATGCAGGCATCTGCTCTCCAGGGAACAAGTGTTGAATTATTTTATAAGACAACAGACTGTCACCATCTAATATTATGCTAAAATGGTGTATGTCCAACATTGGGCAAGTGGGAATTCAGCTCTACCTACAGGACCCTGCCACACGGAGGAGTAAGATGGCAGGTGTTCCGTCTCCAGTTCGCCATGTTGAAAGCCTGATACCTGCATTTTTCAGGTCAGGTTACCTGTTCCCGGGGCAACTGAGGCACTGTTAACCACAGCTGACTCAACGATGTGCGCACTCGTTTGTCATCATCTCTTGCTATTTGAAATGATAAAGGTTTTAAATATTACTAAAATAATATTTTGGAGTTATTGCTTTACTGTTCATAAACCATGTTTCATTTCTGCTGTCTCATTTTTATCTCCCTAGGAGTCCTTTATTAATGATGCCTTTTTCTTAGGTAAGCCTTCCGAGGGATAGTTTAACAGAAACCATTTGTTTTGCCTTTACCAGACTGCCTAAATATGGTTCCTACTAACTAGTTGCACAACTCTGACACATTTATTTACTCTCTCTGTGCCTCAGTTTCTCATCTGTAAAATGATTATAACAATTCCTTCTTCCTGGAGTTGTTTGGACAAAGATATAAATATTTGTAAGCATGTAGCAAAACTTCCTGGCACATGATACTCAATCATAGCCAGCCATTGTTGTTATTATTATTAAGACAATAATATTGTTGTTGTGATGATAATGATAGGCTTCTTATAGATTTTATTTAATCATTGGAACAACTTTTAAGTGGTTTGCGTTATCTACATTTACATATGAGAAAATGGTAGCTCAGAAAAATTAAGAAAATTTCCCAAGATCATTTACCTAGGAGCTGACAATATTTAGATTTGAATCTGACTCTCTGACTTAAAGACAATACTCATTACTATTTAACTATACCTGCTAAAGGAGCTTTGTCAGGGAATCTGGTTGTCTGAGTTCCATGGTTGTCTTCCCATGGATAATATTTATTTTCTTGGGAATATATTTTGACATTTTTATGATGTCTCCATTGCTGATCCTATTGCCTAGTCTGCACATATCCCAGCCATAGATCAAAGATGTTTAATATGTGCTTGGAAGAATATATCTGAATTTGAACCTGATCGATTCACCCAAACAAAACAAATGTTGAAGGAATCATACGGGGGAGAGATCCCTGACAGTCTGCAAAGCACTTCCTCTTGTAGCATGCCTTATGTCTGCTCAGTACTCTTCCCATTGCACAAATGGAGAGCTGGGCCTAAAGAGTTTGAGTGGCTCGCAACCACAGAGCAAGAACGCAGATTTACTCGTCTGATTCCCAGTTTTGTGATTTGTTGTCTTTAGTAATAAAACATGCATTAGCACAAATGTAACCCTCAATCTCTCATTTGAAGGCTAAACTACTGCAGGACCGTACGTGGTAATACCCCACCTCCCAACTGGAACAGGGCTTTGAGTCGGAAACCTTCTGGCTACTGACGCTGGTCAGAAAAAATGCCTGGGCTGCTTTTGTTGTTGCCTTCCGAGGAAGTTCACCTCCCAGTCTCATTGAACACTAATGACTCTTAGTAACTTCTTTCTGGAAGCAAACGTGAGAAGAGTGGCTAACGAAAGAATATAAGGATTGACTGACAAGAGTGCCATTTGCATCAGCTTGGAAACATATGTAGGAACACCTCATTCCAACAATGGGTGAGTAATCAGCGGTTCTCAACCTGTGGGTCGTGATCCCTTTGGGGGTCGAACGACCCTTTCACAGGGGTCGCCTGAGACCATCCTGCATATCAGATATTTACATTACGATTCATAACAGTAGCAACATTACAGTGATGAAGTAGCAACGAAAATAATTTTATGGTTGGGTCACAACATGAGGAACTGTATTTAAAGGGCCAGAAGAGCCCTAATCGGTTTGGCTCAGTGGATAGAGAGTCGGCCTACAGACTGAAAGGTCCCAGGTTCGATTCCGGTCAAGGGCATGTACCTTGGTTGCTGGCACATCCCCAGTAGGGGGGGTGCAGGAGGCAGCTGATCGATGTTCCTCTCTCATCGATGTTTCTAACTCTCTATGCCTCTCCCTTCCTCTCTGTAAAAAATCAATAAAATATATTAAAAAAATAAATAAATAAAGGGCCAGAAGGTTGAGAACCACTGAGTTGTTAGTTCTTACCTGTTTGTGGTGTACGGCCCCCATTTCCCCAGCTCTGCACCAAATAAAATTAAGGTGCCTCACCACAATCTAACTACCTATGGCATCACTTCAGACGGAGAAGGCAAAGTTATAAATATTTCATAGAACACTCAGCATAGTGAGAGCAATGAGGTGGCAGAGGCTGGTGCTGGAAGGAACAGCTGCCCAGAGGAAGGACTTGTAGCTGGCCCTATGGAAACTAGAATTCATCCACCCCCAAAACATAGTAGCTATTCAAGAAGGAAAGCTGGGATCCAGGGGGCAATGAAAACCCATTCCTTCCACTCATCAAACGTTTGTCTGATTCAGTCTGCACTCTCATTCTCTCTTACACATGGATGCCAAAACCCAACAGACAGGAATCAGCCCTCAGAGAGCCACAGGTTATTTTGTGATGACACGCAATAGCGGTTTCCAACCTGTGTTGTCTTGGGTCCTGAAAAGTAACAGCATTGTCTGTAATCCAGACACTAGAAAAACGATTACTTCGCTGCTGTTTTTCCATGTACCTTTAGCATATTGGTAAACCCATTAAAATGGAAAACAAAGTATTACTCAGATATATTCAGAAGTTTTTTATTGACACAATATTTGAAAACATAAGCTTCCTTCCTCTTAAAGCTAAGTGTCCATTACACAACCCAAATGGTAGTTCTGTGGGTAGTGACTTGACTTCTGTGTGTTTTTGAAAATGGTCACAATAAAATGGCAGAGAAAAACTTCACCCAAATCCAATCCGTCCACTACTATCTCCCTATCCCCAGATTCTTCCATCTCACCCGGATGACTGCAATGACCTTCTCACTGCTCTTCCTGCATCTGCCCTTCCTTGCTCCAGTATATTCTCGACAGAGAAATGAGAGGGATCTTGTTAAAACAGAAGGCCACTCATGCTACCACTTATTCAAAACCCAGCAGGCTCCCCACATCCAGCTCCCCACATCCAAGTTCCTGTGTCGTCTCGACTCCCGTGATCTCTCTGACTCCCCATCTCAGCCCTGGGGGCCCCCCCATGCTCTGTCACAGCCACACTGCCTCCTTGCTTTTTCCCAAACACTCCAGAGGCACTCCAGGCATGCTCCGGACTTGGTGTCCTTCTGCCCAGAAGACATTTTACCCCCCAGGTAACTGCAGAGCTAACTCCTTACCTCCTTCATGCTCTTGCTAATCTCTCTCCTT
>PVJC01005958.1:10044-56910 GCA_004026665.1 Murina feae | reverse complement strand
CGGAGACCAGCGAAGGAGGCTGTCTTCTGGGACATCTTCATCCAGTAAAAAGGACGAGACGGAGGCGACTGCGTGGCTGTCCTGCAGCAGGGCCGGATTCTCAGCCTGCTGGAGTTGGACAGCCTACAGGATGCAGCTTGCACCATGGCCCTGATGAAGACCTGCGTCCAACAGGCATTTCTTCTCCAGGGACAACCGAGGCAGCTTCAAGGGGCTCCTCCAGGCGCTGGAGCAGAACCGGCACTGCCTGTGCCTTCGCCTGTGTCTGGTGGGTTGCGAGGTTGCAGATGCCACCTTGGAGGAGGTGTTTCTGATGCTTCTGTGAGATCCCAAAGAGCAGTTGGATGTGGCCCCAAGAATGGGGTTGGAGGCGCAGAGCCGAGGCCTCCAGCGTCCACTCTGTTTTACACGATGGTGCCTTTGCCAGCACCCTCATGCAGGCGGTTGCCTGCACCTGCAAAGCAGCCCCAGCACAAATGCCTGGGCCCCCTCCCAGGCTGACCTCCGGGGCCACATAGAAGTGCCTTTTGGTGCCTGGGGAGAGCCTCAGGCTGGGGGCTGGTCTTTTGGAGGGCGAGGCCAGGATTCCATTGCGATCTCAGACCTGTTAAAGCTAGAGGACATCTGCTTGACAGGAAGTACCTGGCAGGAGTGTGGGGGCCCTGCTACGGAGGGCCCTCAGGCCCTCTTCCTCATATGCGGGGCACAGAAAAGGAAGCTCTGCCCCACGCAGCAAGGAACATGTTTGAATTTTGGGGGAAAGGTGAATGAACAAAATTCTCCCCACTCAGGACCTTGAGGGAAAGGAGTACCCAGAAGAGTCAATGCTTCGACTCATGTACATAAAACCAAGAGGGGAATGTAAGGGCGGAAGGGTGGTGCAAGCGTGAAGATCTGCCAATAGGGATGCAGAGGAAATGCCCGGCCAAGGACCTTCCCTTGACCAATCAACAGGGGCCACACGCGTTACCCCACCCACTACTTCCGGCCCTATAAATCCTTTGTTTTTCCCTGAAACCGGCACTTCCTCCCCCGTCGCGCCATTGTGCGGCGGGCAAGTGGGGAGTCCAAGTTAACTTGTATAATAAAGCTTTCATGTTCTTGCAGCGGTTTTGGGGCTCACTCGTAGTCTTTGGGGGCCACGACTTCTGGGTACAACACTGCCAGCTCTGAACTCACACAGAAGCACGCGGGTCAGGTCTATGCCTTCATTGTCACTGCTGAAGAAGGAAGTCTTGGCTTTCTCATGTCGGCCAGGCATGAGCTGGAGGGCAGGGTAGTCAGTGGCCAGAGGCTTCACCATGAACAGGCCCATTGCCAAGGTCACGAAGAGGATGGGCAGCAGAAGATCACAGAGTGAGCGGTGTGTGTGGCACAGCCGCTGGGTCAGCAGGGCAGCCACCTGCATGAGGGTGCTGGCAAGGGCACCGTCATGGGAGCCAGAGTGGATTCCGGAGGCCTTGGGCTCTGCGCCTCCAACCCCGTCCCTGGGGCTACATCCGACTGCTCTCTGGGATCTCGCAGAAGCATCAGAAACAGCTCCTCCAAGGTGGTATCTGTGACCCCGCAACCCGCCAGGCACAGGCAGTGCCAGTTCTGCTCCAGCGCCTGGAAGAGCCCCTTGAAGCCGGCTCAGTCAGCATCCTTGGGGAGGATGTAGCTCAGCGTGCGCCCACTGTGGTCCCTGAGAAATGCTTATGGAACATAGGTCTGCATCAGGGCTGTGGTGCAAGCTGCATCCTGAGGCTGTCCAACTCCATAGCGGAAAGTTGCTTCGTGTCAGGCAGAGGCCTTAGCTGTAGGCCTCAGTCAGACTGAAGGGGGCACCACAGTAACAGAGCCAGCTCTGCTGCAGGACGGCCACGCGGTCACTCAGCACCTCTACCTCATCCAGGTGGTGGGTTGTGAGGATGATCATCTGACCTTGGTACTGGAGGAGGACATCCCAGATGCTGTGCCGGGAGCAGGGGTCCACTCCACTAGTGGGCTCGTCCAGCACTACGGTCTTGAATGTGCTGAGGAAAGTGGCACCGAGGGACAGCCTCCTCCACAGGCCTCCGGACAGGGCATGGGCTGGCTGGTGCTGATGCTGCCTCAGCAACCTGCTGCCGGGTGCCCAGGTCCACTGCGGCGACTTGATGGATGTGAAGAGCAGCAGGTGCTCCAGGACAGTGAGCCTGTCCAACAGGACATCCTGCTGAGGACATACTCCCAGCTCCTTTAGTACCACAGCCAAGTCTTTCTGCAGGTTCCTGCTGTCCGGGAGGGTGGCCCCAGAGGTAGGCGCACGTAGCCCTGTCACCAGTGACCTTCCATTCAGGCTGGGCTGCCCACACTCGGGAGCGGTGGACCCAGGTGCTCAGTCATGCAACCCCAAGAGCTGTCGGGGTGGCCAGGATGACGGCACGTGGTCCCTTCTGGGCAGGAGCTAGTCCCTGGGTGGCCCCCACCCCAACAGAGTCATCAGACCAGAAGGCAGGACCTTCCCGGAAGTGCTCCGTGCTCCTAGCCTGTCCTCCCGGCAGGCTGCAAGGCCCACAAGAACTTGAGTAAAATCAATTATGCAGTTGTCCCTTGTTTCCGTGAAGTTTTTATACCCTGCAACAGCTAACACAAATTGTGTCCCGACCTGAGGTGGGCCAAGTTGCTGTATGTTGCCTGGGTTCCAACCTGAGCTGGGCATGGGAAGCGGGAAGCAGCCATGGGGGCAGGAGACATCCCTCAGGTAGGGCAAGTGTTCAAGCCCATGCATTGTTGGGGGGGGGGTGAGGATCTGTGCCCCACCTCTGTTGACCCCCAAGTTCTCTCCTGATGGCTCTTTGCGGCTGTGCCTTTCTTAGGTTGTTGCTCCCCTGAGGAATCTTACCCATCATTGGCTAACCAGCCATCCTCTGGGGCCAAACAGGGTAATGTGAGGTTCAGTTTTGCTTCCTTTGTCCCTAGGCTTCATTTCCCTTGACTGGCAGATTTTAACAGGCTGTGCTCTAAGCTTTAACTTGATTAGCACCGGGGCGTGGTCCTTAGCCAGGCCTGGAAGACAGTGAGAACCTTTCTCTTCTCCATTCTTCCTCCCCCGGCACTGCCAAGGACAGGACCATCGGGGAGGTCTCCCCATCCAGGTGAAGCTGTGCTAAGCCCTCTGGAGCAAAAGTGGTTTCAGCTCCCATGGCAGATCAGCGACCAGGCCTCTCCCAAGGGCGCGCACCAGAAGGAGATATCAGCCCCTCCTCTACCAGCAGCAACAGGCACCAAACTCCTTCAGCACAACCAACCAGTTCAATTCCCAAGTGTCCTTGGTTTAGGGAAGACAAAAGTTCTACTCAGTTCCCCTATTCTACTTGTCCCAGCTTACAACTTTTAACATTTTTCTTTATCTTTCTCCATTACACCAAAGCCATACTTTTCAGTTAGTTAGAATGCTTAGGCTTAATTTTTAGGTGACATGTAAATAATTAACATTCCTCAGATTAGCAATACATTCATATTTTTTAAGAGACCCAAACAGAAATTTCACTAGCTAAACAATTTTAAGCAAACAACAAAGATGCATATGTAAACAATAATGATAGATAACTTTCCCCATTAAAACCTTGGTGCATACTACATTTACATTACAGAATACCACCAATTGGCCTTAATTCAACACGGCCAGGGGCAGGGCCCTTAATCTCTCTGCCCTGTGGAGCTGTGAGCCCCGCCCCTGAGATCCCATTCTAGTTCAGTAAGCAAACATTTTCTTTTGTGATTGGCAAATTCAGAGGGAGGGGTGGCTCCCATCATTTCAAGATGGCATTCCCCATGAGAGCCATGTGCAATGCCACTTGCAGAGCAGCTGCCCAACCCCCTTTTCAGATATAAGAGATAACTTGCTTATATTACATGACTTAAAGAGACAAAACTCAGACAAAAAACAGCACATTTTTAACTTTTATACTGTAGATACCAGGGAAAAATTTAGATCAAAACTTTTATCTTTCAAGAAGCCGGCAAGCCTGAGGAATTTAAAATGCAAATTAACCACATTCCTGGCCTGAGCCAAAAAGCCGTTTCTTTGCAAAATAAACTGCTAGTTCAAACAAGCAAACATACGTTGTCCTGATCCCATGATGATCGGTGACTAGAGACAGACAAGGGGAGGGGTGACCTGCTTTCACAGATCCTCACTCAGATGCCCGCCTGGCCGCGTCCCTTGGGAGCTTAGATTTGTCTTAGCTAAGGTACACCCGTATAAACCCTGGGCCTGGTCACCTCCACGTGGGGGTGAGTCACTGTTATGCCTTATGACAAATCGCGGAACTGCAGGTTGGGGCCCACCCGGACTCCGTAACCAAGGTTGTGGAGCCACACAAAGGAGAGGAGAGGGCAGGCCCCCTCCCTCCACACTCACGCACTTTCACCAGACATTCACTCAGAGCTTAAAATACATTTTACCCAACTCCTAATTCCTGACCTGAAGAGTCCCCTCTCACTGGATACTCACTCAGAATGAGTACATCTACTCAATTCCTGACCTGAGGAAAGCCGTTCTCATCGGACATTTACTCAGAATTTCCTGATTACCTGCCAAAGTCCTATGACTCCTATGAATTGATCAATTCCCTCTTCCACTCACTAAGAGTGGGTCCAACTATGGAGCGATCAGGTCCCTCTTCCACTCACTAGGAGTGGGTCCGACTGTAGAGGCCCCTACCTTACAGATTCTGTCAACAGGTCCGGAAGTGCTTGTCCACTCTCTTCAGGTGCTGGCCAGGTCCTGGGTTGAGGGTCCAGGAGCTCTGGGAGTTCCCCCGTTTAATTCTGCTAAAATCAGCAGGTTGTGCCTTTGGAGGCCTGTCCTGCAACCCCGGCCCCAAACCCTGTTCTCTAACCAGAGGCAAGAGCCAGCATTCAATTAGTTTCCCAGTCAGGGACCAAAATGCTGCAGAAAGACCAAAAACTAAGCAACGCTTTGAAGAAGTGGAGAAATCACAGTTTTAATAACACACACAGACTCTGGCGTATCCCAAATCCAGAGTGGGGGTCGCACACAAGAACCTTGCTTTATAACTGCCCCTCGAGTTCATTGATTTGCAAATATACTCCCTCCCCCCAAGGCCCTGAAGGGAGTATTCTGTTCATCTACCCTTCCCCCAGGAATTCTTAGACTCCAGGCTCAAAACAAAGCCCCTGCCCTACCGCAGGACAGGGCTTTGTTTGGTTTTATGGCCTAAAATTTCTTGAAAAACCAGATTCCTCCTCAACTTGAAGGTTTGTGTCTCTGCTTCTCCAAACCCAGCTCTGAGGCTGGGCTTGGGGCTGTTGGGTGCTGGGCCCCCTGCAGGCTGTGTCTCTGCTCATCTGACCCCAGCAGCCCCAGCACCTCCACAGCCATAAGGCTCAGAGCTGCTGAGGTGCAGGCCCCCTGCAGGCTGGGTCTCTGCACTTCGGACCCCAGGTGTCCCAGCGCTGAGGTGGAGCTCAGAGGTGCTGGGGTGCCGGGCACTCTGCAGGCTGGGTCTCCGCGCTTTGGACCCCAGTGGCCCTGGCCACTGGGGTCCAAAGCGCGGAGACCCAGCCTGTAGGGGGCATGGCACCCCAGTGGCAACAGCAACCAAACAGGCCCAGAGGTCCTCTTCCAGTGGGCTGGGGAAGAACGCCTGCATCGTAACCATGGCGACGTTGCAAGCATCTTGTCCCAGCCACCACCATCTTTGTCTTGGAGTGACGGTTAATTTGTATATTACTCTTTTATTAGATAGGAAGCATTAGCTGAGGAATGAGAAGGAGGAGAAAGGAGAAGATAACAGTATAGATGCTTGGGGAAAAGATATTTCCATTTAAAAAATGTAAAAGCAAGATTCCTAGAATGGCCTGGTTCTCTAGAACATGTCTGTCCATAATTAGCCCAAGATAAGATAAGAGTTGTGATTTTGTTTGTTCATTAAAGAAAAAAAGATTTAAGAAAATAAATTAAAAAAGAAAAACACTAATGCCTCACACTTCTGAAATTAATTAGAATTTACAAAGCAATGAATTCCAGATTCAGTGGCTTCTTAGAATAGTCAAATGAATTCCTTCTGAATTATCTACTAGCCCTAAGCTATGTCTTAGAGAAAGAAAATTATATCAAGCTTCAGTGAAATCAAGTTACCATATATTTAGTGTCACAATATTACAAATATACAGGTAGACCAAAAAATGAACCATAAACATAGAATACATATTTACTAATTCTGTTCTTTCTGACAGGGGAATAAATCTAATTATTAAATACTCGAATTTAGGTTTTTTATGGACCAGCCCATTCAATTTTGTCATTTGAATTTTTTAAAAAAATAGAGAAGTTTACCTATGACTTAACTTATGTTTCACTGGCTTAATCAACATGATTAAGTAACCACATTTCATAAGAGCCTTTCTAGGCAATAAAGGAAGTCTTTAGAAGTGTTAAATACATGTTGAAGATTAATACATTTTTGCTGATAGGCGCTAGTTGCTAGCTTCACTTTAGAATGCAAAAATGACAAGGATTTAAAGTGTCAGAGTGAATTCTGATGTTACTAATAGGTAATGCACACTTTCTCATAATAATATCGGGAAAAAACTAGAAGTGTTTCAAAGGTGTGACCTCTAATGAAAACCAACATAAATACTGGATGATCTCTGTTTAAGAAGAGTTCTAGTGAGACCAGGTCACACTGTGAATTTGCATGTGGCATTTCCATGAGCTACATGCTCTGACTCTCAGGTTTTAAAACTCAGTGTGGTTATATTATTCCTGTAGTCATATTTTTTTGTAATAAATCTAGCTTCTTTTTTTTTAATTGAAGGAAATACAAATATCTGACAAGAATTGTAAGCTATAATCATTTGCCTCCCATCACGTGACCATGCCTTTTTCACTGTGTAACTTCAGTTAATGTCTTAACCTCTCTGTGCCTATGTAAAAAGAAGAGGTTTTTCTAATAATTCGAATTTCCTTCTAACATCAGAAAAACCCATTTACCACATCAGAAATAATGAGCTGACAGCCTGGCCTGTGTGGCTCAGTTGTTTAGATATAATCTCATGCATGAAGAGGTCACCAGTTTGATTCCTGGTCAGGGTACATGCTGGGTTTCGGGCTCAATCCCCAGTTGATGCTTCACTTTCACATCGATGTTTCTTTCCCTCTCCCTTCCACTCTCTTTAAAAAAGAAAAATCAATACGATATACGTGTTGTGTGTTTTTTTAAGAAAAAGAAATAATTAGCAGACTTTGAAAGACAGATACCTAACTGACTTAGGAGTAATGTCAATTTTTATTTCTTAGCAATCAAAAACCTCAATGCCTGCAGTCAGAACTTTTTTTTAAGAAAAATCATTATGGTCATTTAAACTCCACACTTTTTCAAGCAACTGCTAGTATGATAGATGTATTACCTCTCAAGTCTTACTAAATGTTTCTTTCCAGTATAAAACTCTACTTCATACCATTCCACACACCCACAAACACAGGCCCACCCCACTGTTCTTCATAAGAAAGGCAGAAACTGAAGCAACAGAAGGAATTTTGAATAAGCCATGGGTTTCCAAATATCCCACAGAAACCAGATGTGAGAAGACACCTCTAGACTATGAATGAATGAAAGATCATGGCAGACATATGAATTTATATGTCCACTACCTAACTCAGAGGTTGAAATACTACCTATAAAAATAATTTAGAAGGGATTTTCCTCAGAAGCTGCTCAGTAAGTCCTTGGATTCAAACTCTCCATACAAGCAACATTTTATGAAAAGACAATAAAAAATAGTATCTCTGGTCAGGCCCAGGAAACACACCTTCCCATCAATTATTACTTGAGCCAGGCCCTGTGAGTTTTTGGTTGTAAAAGCAGGTTTCTGAATCCATGATACTGAGTTCTTATAAATGAAAGCAAGAGCTGGAAGACAAAATTTTCACACACTGAGTGATATGGAAGAGCAGAGAGCTGAGAAAACTCAAACTAGAAATAGACCATCTCTTGACCTCTGCATGTCAGCAAGCATAGAAAACCAATGAGAAAACACCTAAACCTTTGGCAAATGCCCTTTAGCATTCTCCGATTTATTGTGTTCTCTCTTAAGTGTGTCTGTCTTCATAGCTGTCTGTTAATTATAACATACTAGAGGCCCGGTGAATGGGATTTTTGCACTGGTGGGGGTGTGGCCTGTGGGGATCGGCCCGCTGTGGGAGCACCGCTCATCCTGATCAACTGAGTGGCACTCCCACTGTGAGAGTGCACTGACCACCATGGAGCAGCTCCTGCGTTAAGCATCTGCTCCCTGGTGGTCAGTGTGCGTCATAGTGACTGGTCAACTGTTCCTTTCTGGTCATTCCACTGTTCAGTTGCTGGGCTTTTATTATATAGGACTAGGGGCCCAGTGAATAAATTCATGCTCCTTGAAAGGACTGTGGGTTACGAGGCTGTGGTGGGCACAGGAGTGAGTCTCTGCCCATCCTCCATGCCCCCACCTGGTCCCTTCTGCCACAGTCCCTGGTCCCGTCTGCCAGTATCCCCGCTCCCACTGCCACTGCTCCCATGCATTGATGGTGAGAAGTAATTAGGGCCAGTGCCAGCAGCGAGTGTGTGTGGTGGCTGCTGCCCCAATCTCCCCTCAGGAGCAGGGGGAGGTGGAGAAGTCCTCAGGGGTAATTGGGGCTGGCAGCCACTGTTCACACTCATTGACAGTGCTGAGTGATCGGACCGGTGCCAGGCGCCAGCAGCAGGTGTGAGTGGGGCTGGCACCAGCAGCAGTGGGGCTGGCACCAGTGAGCACCCGGCAGAACGGCGGCATGTGGGAGCAAAGAATTTTTAGTAACCACTAGAGAGGCTCACCCTGAGGACAGCGTCCAGTGCCCCACCTTGGTCTGGTGCCCCCACTCCTCTGCTCCACTATCTTGTCTCAGCTGATACCCACCATGTTCTGTGTGTGGCCCCTGGTGGCAAGCACACATCATAGCAACTGGTTGTTGGGTTGTTCCACTGTTCAGTCTATTTGCATATTAGGGTTATATATATATATATATATATATATATATATATATATATATATATATGGATGGCTTTCAATAAGTATGTCTCACCAAATATTTACCATACCTTATTCTTCAGGCATAATTTGACATCAAGAGAACCATGTTTCCAAGATGTTAACAAGGTTTCATTGAGTAAAGTGAGGTTTAGTTAATACAAGAGAAGTCTGCTGCCCCTCCTTCTTGGCTGTGGCTCTTTGGTGAGAAAACCTTCAGACACTGCCCACCCATTTGTACCACACCCTATTTTTATAACATTTCTCTGATTCACTCTCAACTGTTCATGGCCTGCCACAACTTTGATGGGAAAATCAGTCCAAGCTGAATCCAGGAATGCCAAAAAGAGAAATCATGGCCCTTTCTCCATGACAGGCTTATAGCCAACCTAGATGAGGCACAATGGACACAGCCATGGACAGGGTATGGACTTTCATCATGCAAACCTGGTTTTCACCTCAGCTCCACTATGTTGTAGCTCCACAGCCTTAGGTAAGTAATTTGGAAACTCAAATTTGCCTGTAAAACGTAGATTGCTACCTTGCTGGATTATCATCAAAACTAGAGGCCTGGTGCATGACATTCATGCACTGTGGAGGAGGGGGGGCGTCCCTCAGCTTGGCCTGCGCCCTTTCACAGTCCAGGACCCCTTGGGGGATGTCCATCTGCCGGCTCAGACCTGATCCTCCAGAGTTGGGTCTCAGCTGGTAGTTAGACATCCCTCTTGCAGTCCGGGGCTCTCACAATCCAGGACCCCTTGCTCCTTACCGCCCACCTGCAGCAGAGGTGGAAGAGGCTCCTACCATTGCCACTGTGCTCGCCAGCCATGAGCCTGGCTTCTGGCTGAGCAATGCTCCCCCTGTGGGAGCACACTGATCACCAGGAGGAAGTTCCTGTGTTGAGCGTCTGCCCCTGGTGGTCAGTGTGCTTTATAGCGACCTGTCATTCCACTATTTGGTCAATTTGCATATTAGGGTTTTATTATATAGGATTAGATGAAATAACACATCACATACTTAGCAGAGTGCCTGGCATACAGTAGGTGCTTAATAATCTCTTCCCATTATAGGAAGCACACATAGATGGTCAGATATTTTTTCCAATCCCAATTTCTCTCAAAAATTAGAAAGGACAACTCCTTTCTTGCAGATGGCTATAGTGCTTTTGTGTTTGTTTTTAAGCAAATGATTCTAGAATGCTCCACAAATACTCGAAAGAAAAACAGAGTTTACAACTCAATTTAGGAGACTCTGAGTCTACCGTGAAAAAATTTTAAATTTTTAAAAATATATTTTATTGATTTTTTTACAGAGAGGAAGGGAGAAGGATAGAGAGTTAGAAACATCGATGAGAGAGAAACATCGATCAGCTGCCTCCAGCACACTCCCCACAGGGGTGATCCCGCAACCAAGGTACATGCCCTTGACTGGAATCAAACCTGGGACCCTTGAGTCCGCAGGCTGACGCTCTATCCACTGAGCCAAATCGATTAGGACTACTGTGAAAATTTTTAAATGACTTCCCTCAAAATTCTTAAATAATGCTGAGTCTATAAACTGAGAGATTTTACCAGCACGGTGGTGGCTTAAAGTACTCTAAATGCTTGGGGAGCTTCTGTATTTTTTAGTAAGTTGGTTACTATGTAGCACAATACAGAAGCCACCCACATAATCCTAGACTTACTTTAGGCTCTCCGGGGAATTTTCTTCTAGTTGATAGGTAAAAAAACATCTGACGTTATTACCTATAGTAATACTATTATTTTAAGCAAAAAGATTAAAGATAAGAAGGGATGGGAACTAATCTTTTTTTAGTCTGTGACTTTAAGCAAGGCTCGTTACCCTTTGTGGTTAAATAATGGCAACTTATTTGAATTTTTACCAACTTCACAAAGAAATGTTTGTTTGTTTGTTTGTTTTTTACAAAGATCTAGCTTGCTTACACACAGAGTAGAAAAAACACAGGCTGCCCTTCCAGTATGGTAGTCACCACATGTGGCTACTGGGCATGAGAATGTGACCAGTCCAATCCATGATGTGCTGCAAGTGTAAACACACACTGGACTTCAAAGACTTAATACAAACAAAGAATACAAAATGCCTCATTACTGTTACATTGTACACATGTGACATTATATCTTGGCTATCTTGGGGGTTAAAATATATTATTAGAGTTCGTTTGCTTATATATATTTTTAAATGTAGTTACTAGTACATTTAAAATTACTAGTACAACTGCTGAGGCAGCCAATCGATGTTTCTTTCTCATTGATGTTTCTATCTTTCTCGCCTCATCTCTCTCTAAAAATCAATAAAAACACATTTTAAAAATAAATAAAACAAAACTGCATCTGCTGGTTGCTGGGTGAGGGTGTTTCAACTGAAGTTATAAATTACCTACGCCAGGGTGATGCTCTATACATCTCCCTGCTTCAGTTCCGTCATTTGTAAAATGTCAACACCTTGGGTTAGATGTCTTTTAAAACCTCTATGGCTCTAGCATTCCAGAACTCCAGGGTTCCATAGTTGTTGCTGGTAGAGAAAATTCACAAGGACTGGTTGATGACTGCTGTAACTAAGAGGCAGGACAGCCTACACTAGGGCCGGCTCCAGACAAGGTGCCTAAGAAAAGCCCAGGGTGTCCCTTCCACCCAACCAGCAGCCTGTGTGTCTCAAGGCTGCAGACAGTGCTGTTGTACTTCCTCTGCCAGCCCTGCAAACTGATGAGGTCATGAGAGGAAAGCCCTGCTCTGACGTGGGTAGCTCCAGGGCTTAGCATTTGTGTCACCTATTAACAGAGCTGTCCATACTTCTAGGCACAGCTGATGGCTGGTACGCTGTGGGCTGAAGCGCAGGGCGCAGTGGGACCAAAACACATTCTGGCTGCCAAAAGGGTCCAGAATACTGACTTCATTAGTTAGGAGTCAAAAAGTAGGAAACAACAACGATTTGTAACTTATATTGTATTTATCAGACTCCTGAAAGAAGCATTAAAAAGACAACATATAACTATCAGTTTCATCCAAAGCATTATTTTATATTTGTTTGTTTTCTGTTAAAATGGCACCTTCTGAATTAACCTGGACTGACAGAGAGAGTCCCCCCAACCCAGAAAAGTACTTGGGAGTCTGCACCAAGCCACCTTCATGGCCCACTTTCCACCATTTGACAGCAGCATGCAGCAAACATTTTTAGGTGTTTATTATGTGCCGAGCACCAGATACAACAGCAATATATGTCCCTTGTCTGTAAGCAGTTTTCAAGATGTGGAGAATACCAACTAAGATGACAAATGTAATTCTGAAAATTGGATGGCAAGTTTTGGGTGCTTGTCTAAAAAGCACCTAACTCAGGATCTGGCAAGGCATTTTGGAGAAAGTAAGATTTAAGTAAGATCTAAAATCTGACCAAAAGAGGAGGAGGAAGAAACAGTCCATGCTCTAAAGGACAGAAATGAAAATGAACGAGGTGCATCACCAGAAGGCTGTAATTTAGAGGATAAGGGACTAGGGGCAAGAGATAAACCTGAGAGGGAAGCAGAGGCCAGACCAACGTGGGCCTTGAAGACCCTGTGAAGGAGTTGATCATGGTGGCCTAACCCTAAGGCAGTCGTCCCATTCTACCTAACTCTCGGGAGGATTACACTACTCCTTCTGCCCACGTACACCATGCAGTGCCATATGTCCTGTCTTTGCACAAGTCGTCCCTTTTTCTCGAAGGCCTTGCCATCTCTGCCTTCTTATTTTCATCTCAGAAATCCCACATGGATTTCTAGCTCCAAAGAAATTAACTGGAGTTGGCACACAAAAGAAAAGTAATTGGTCATCAATGTTCTAGACTGGCATCTACTTGCAGGAAGGCACCGTGTCCTTTCCATGGTTGGAACCACAATATTTTGCTCTGTGTTTGACACAAGATCAGTGTGAAATAATGCTTGCTTAGAGGCTAAATAATGACTATTGTTTTAACCTGATTGCTCATTCTTGCCTCTATCTTCACCCATTTTAGCTCAATGGAAGTCTAGAAAGGATGCATTTTTTCACATTCTAAGAAACAAGGTACCATATTTTCCTGCGTATAAGATGACTTTTTAACCCAGGAAAATCTTCTCAAAAGTCAGGGTCGTCTTATACGCCCAGTCGTCTTATACGCCGGAAAATACGGTAAGTAATTAAATAGGTAGAGAAAGAGCTGAAATACAGTAGTGCACCTCACCCTCAGGCACACACTTACAAACCCATCTCTGCCCATCTGTAACTTGTTCTTTTTTATCCCTGGGGTAGGGTCACATTTTAAAGTTACATTGATTTAGGGCAGCAGTCACTGGTCCACTGGTAGTCCACGAGGTCAGAAAGGTTGGCAACTGCTGCTCTAGGGCATGGTTACTCAAATCCTTACAGAATCAGGGCACGCTGTTATTTCTGTCTTGTGACCTATCTATATACATTCAGAAAGTGGGGCTTATTAACCTATTTGTAGATTAGTTTTTGTTTACCCATAATTTATCACAAACTTATTTTCATTGTGAAAAAAAGATGATCTAACTACCACATGATAACCTGTAAACTTCAGGAGCTGTAAAACATGTAAAGTTAAGAAAGTGTGAACTACAGAAAATCTGTAACTTTAGGAACTGTTTATGACAACAAAGCCAAGGTTATTCCTCTCCCTCCTTAATGTCTTTATCAGTAACACTAGAGGCATAGGTGTGGTCCCTAGGCCTGGCCAATGATCCAAGCACCAGCGTGTGTCATGGAAGGGCAGGCCCCAGCTAACTGGGCCTTGAGCAGCACCTGGGCCCCTGGGCGCCCCCCTCCACCTGAGTCACAGTGCCCGAGTCCCCACGCAGAGGTGCAATAAGCGCGCCATGGGCCAGGTGCAATATGGGCCTCTGGGCCGCCCAGCACCCCAAGGAAGCAGGACAGGCAGCGCGCTCTCTCCTGATCAGCCTCACAGACTGGCTCCTGTGCTACCCACCAGAAGCCCGACTGGCCCCTGCGGTCCTGGAGGCTGTGGCCTGGCTCACCTGGAAGATGCCACGCAGAGCAGGACAGGCTCCTCTTAGGCGCACAGCACCTGAGGGAGTGGGGGTATGGGAGTGGGGGGCTTCCCAGCACATGATCCCTGAAATACCAGGAGAGGGTAGCAGAGGGAGTGAGAGAGAGCTCGGAGAATACTCTGCATTCTTACCATGCACCTCCAGCCATCATCCCCGCCCCCCAGGTAGCCAGCAAGAGGTTGCAGCACATTGCAGACGCCTACCAGGTTCTGCACCTACCAGGTTCTGCACTGCCCCCTGGTAGTCATAGCAAGAGGTTGAACTGTGGGTTGAATGACTGCCTGAGGGGACAATTTGCATATTAGACTTTTATTATATAGGTGAGGCTCAGTTCCTCTCTGTCCAACCATAGCAAAAAGATTTTCTGACAACTTCAACTATGATTAGTAAGCAAGCATCATAAAAATCAGTACATACCAACTCCATTAACTGTTTGAGCTGACCAATCTCTTCTGGCAGTGATCCAAGTTTGTTGTTACTTGCAATTAAGACTTTGAGAGGCAGACCACACAGGCAGGCGGGTAGGGTGGACAGCTGATTTCGACTGCAAAGACAATACAAGGACACATGTGAACATACAGGCCACTCCATATCATTTGTGAACCTTTTTCACAAATAAGGAGAAAAAGAGTGAACTGAAAAGACACTTAACAAATATAAAAATCCAATAAAGTTTCTGTGTATGTAATAACTCAAAATTCATATGTATAAGACAAGAAAATATATTTTACAAAAAGAGAGGCATAGCTGTTCTGAGGTAAGCACAAGGAACCCCTGCAGAAGTTGAGCCCATGATCAGCCAGGGGACAGGTGGGCAACATGCCCTGCATCACCAATAGCAACAGGAAGCTGGTGTCAACTGTCATCTTCCTGACAATGAGAACAGGAAATCCTGAGAGGACTGAAGGCATTGTCTCATCTATTTTAGTAATAATGGAGAGATCATTTTTCTGTAACTCACAAAACCACCAGCCAATTTCCAACGTTTTGACTCACTGTGGCTATTTCTTAGGTATGTGCAAGAGAGCTACTTAAAAAAAATCATTATTGCTGAATTTTCTGAGAATTGGGAAAATATTGAAGAAATGAAGTCTAAGAATCATCCACACTTATATGGCAGTGACTTATTTTATCTCCTCCCTCACAAGCAGCCCCTTTCCTGGTATCAAGTAAGAAAACAGATGGTTTTCGGCTTCCTTTCTTTTCCGGTCGTTCTATTGATGAAGTCAACAACTAGACAGTAAACATAAAACTCTGTTGTATGTCATGGTGTTGCACCTACTTAGAACTTCTGTGTGTAAAGCTTCAGAGGCTGTGGTACTGTATGCATGTATTTATGGGTGGACATGACACCTGTGTGTGCAAGAGCATGAGACAGTAATATGGACTGCAAACACACAGATTGTTACCGATGGTCATTTTGGGGGGAGTAGGTACAATGAGTAGATTTTATTTTCTTTATTATATTTTGCTGAATTTTCCAAAATGACTACAAAGTGCTTTCATAATTAGGAAACATATTCTCCTATATAATAAAAGCCTAATATGCAAATCGACCTAACAGCGGAACGACTAGTAGCTATGATGTGCACTGGCCACCAGGGGGCAGGTGCTCAACGCAGGAGCTTCCCCAAGCCTGCAGGCCCGGGAGCAGCCCCTACCCCCACCCCCAATTGCCCCGCAGAAGGAGGTGACCAGCAGTGGCAGTGGGCAGAGAGGGGAGAGGGGACCAGCGAGCAGGCAGTCACCCCACAGATCAGCCCTGATCACCAGCCAGGCCTAGGGACCCTATCCATGCACAAATTTTGTGCACTGGGCCTCTAGTATCATTATAAAAAAATAAACTTCATCTGAATACTGGTTACATAGCTCTGCTTCTTTTGTGAAAATTCATTAAGATGTACATTTATGATCTGGGCACTTTTCTGTATGTGTAGAGGTTTTACTCTCTCATTCCCCCGTACCATATGAGAGCGCAGGGATCTGGTTAGCCAAAGGATATCTCTAGCTACTGAGCTCATAAAAAACAGGTGTTGTTCTCTTGAAAGAATCTTCCTAATATGGGTACTCTGTTGTAATCACCTTGACACCTCTCCTGCTCCTGTTCTCCAATGCCCAGATAATGAGGTTTTAGCAAGAAAAGATTTGGCCACATCTTCTCTCTACTGACCAGGCCCAAAAAGAAAGCTATTTCCAGAGAGGAGCAAAAGAGTGAGAGAGCTTTCTCTATGAGGGTCCAGCAGAGAAGAGGAGATTGAGAGCCCTATGGGGTTGGGGGTGGGTGTTCCTGGCACCAGAAGGACCAGCTGGCTCTTCACTCCCTCCTTGTTAGGATGACAGGCGAGAATAAGAGTGATGGGCCCACCTTGGCCCTCTCTCCTGATCTCTGGGGATAGTGGCAGGAGAATCTAGGACTACTAGCCTGTCTATCTGTCCTCTCAAACCCTCCTACACCCTGTCTCACCCACAGGAGCCAATAGGACTCTTCTGGATGGAGGAGAGGCCCTGCTTCCTGCCTGCTTGGAGAGCTTTCTTCAAAGACACTACCTCCTGAAAAGAGAACTCAATTTACCAAAAGGTGGCAAGTAAATAATTTGGGATGTAATTTGTGGTTATAAAATATTCATTAATATGTAATTTCATAAAATGAGGACTGGTAAATTAAAATGTGAACAAGACAATTTTATTATTTGAGCTATACTAAGCTTCCTTTTCAAGAGACAATATTGGGAACAAAGGTGAGTATGTTAAAAAATTTCTACCTTCCTATTTTCCACAGAATCAACAATTACAGTTGAGATCTTTCCTTTGTTTCTTATCTTGGAAATTCAGATTTAAACTATTCCCAGTCTTACTACCTTAATGCAGGCATCTAATTAAATTAACATATTTTGAATTGGAGAGGCATTTACCTTACTATTTAAGTAAGGCAATGAAGGCTCTGTTTATTCAGAAGCATGAGTATTTGAAATAGCTTGGAATCCTTCCAGGATGGATACTAATTGAAAATAAAATAAAATTTAAGCTTGTGAAAGCATTTAGTTTCTTTGATAGGAAAGAGTGCTATTTAAGTTAAAAGCTGCTGATGAGATAGGTATTTATTTATGCCCCACACATTCCTGTATTTAATCATCAGTAGACCAATAACATGCCAAATTTCCAGTCATAGTACAACATGCCACAGACCTGGGGCACATTTCTTCTACTGCATCTAGCTGTTCCCTCAGCCTCTACCTCACATATTTTATCACAGGATGTTCCAGTATTACTTTTAATTTCCCCAATTGAAAAAGGAAATACACATGCACACAAAATCCCTTTAGCTCTCCAGCAGTATTTATAAAGGAGAGGAGAGATTGTTCCCTTTAATCCTCTGCCCACATCAGCAGCCTGAGTTTTTTGAAACCACTCATCTGGTATTTTTCTCAAGCAAGTAAGTGCCTCAGGCTGAAATCCACTCCCCTCCCCTCCCACTGGTCTCCTGGGGGCCTGAACCTTATAAATAGCCCTTTGAGGAAAGAATGTGTAAAAATAAAGCCATTTATTGTCCAATAGAGTAACATTTACCTTCAAATCTAGCTTGTGAGTCATCTGAAAACAAAATAAAAAATTAACTCACTCATTACAAAAAAGTAAATTAGTGGGAGAGAAGGGCCACTCACTCAGTAGTAGAAATCATAGATCCAGTCATGGTGGCCTGAAACTTCCTGCCATCAAAGAGCCAAGTTCACCCAGCAAGTCTCCCTGCCCATCTGCGCAGAGGATGGCACAGGGAGCAGTGAGGAGAGAGAGGCAGGCAGTGGGCTTTTACCATGGTTACTGCTAATGCTTATTTTCCATCTTTCTGTTGAATGACTCTCCATTAGATTTGCTATTTCCTAATTCCAAGCTGGAACAAGGCGGCTCAACATAGTATGAACAATTTTGATAGCCTAAATTTCTCTTGGTTTCAAGTATCATTTAACCTAATTCTTAAATTAAGAAATTCACAAACCAGGTCATTTATTTGTAGTTTTATTTTTGCAGAGTCTTATTTTAGTGTATTTTGACTATTAATGTGGCACTTATTATTAATGTTTTCAAATTTAGTATTTGATAATTTATTATTGGTTTATTAAAGGAATTATTTCCTTTAAAGTATGTGATGATGAAGGCATCCTATATTGTTACATGTAACTTTATTATCAGGGCATCATATGTATTTTTTATTCTACTGGACTATAGGAGTGAGCAAAAGTAGGTTAATTAATACAATAACTAATAAATAATAAATAATTATACAAAAATAAACTCACAACTATAGCCCTACTTTTGACCACTCCTGGACATTCTTTTTAAAAATGTTTTTATTGATTTTAGAGGAAGAATAAGAGAGAGAGAGAGAGAAAAACATCAATTGGTTGCCGCCTGTACATACCCTAACAAAAGGGACTAAACCCACAACTTGGGCATGTGCCCTGACTGGGAATCAAAACAGTGACCTCTTGGTGCAATGCCCAACCAACTGACCACACCAGACAGGGAACTTGTATATCTGTTTTTAGTATGTATGTATGTTCACTTAATAATGAAACATGGAACTCACTCAACAGAAAATAATTTATAGGGTGATTTCTATAACAAATTCACTTTAACTGCCTTGATAGAAAGGTCACCAACTGTGGAATTAGAAGACCTGGTTTCAAATCTCATCTCTGCCACAAATCATCTATATAACTAAGTTTAACCTCTCTGGCTTTGTTGTCCATAAAAACACAGGTAATAATACCTTCCTAACGTGACACATGCGATTATGAATGCAAAAGTATTTGGCCAACACTAAATCCATATATAAAGATTAAACCAAGCCCAACCATTAATGTTGCCAACTAACTATTAGGGAGGTAACCAAAAGAGCATATGTGTGCTTAGCTAGTTTTTAGTGTTTTTTATTTCCTAATTGTTAAAATTTCAGCCACTTTTAGAATATGGTTTCATATTTCACTTATTGAAAATATATCAATTAAAAATAAAGATCATTATTCTAAGGCATACTGAGGTGAACCAGACTATACACTTTTAGGCCAAAACAAATCTTATAACTATTTCCAATGTGGAGAGCCAACATCCTAAATAATAAAAACCTAATATGCAAATCGACCAAACAGCAAAACGACAGGTTGGTGGGGGGGGGCGGGCAGTGAGCAGCCAGTGCCAGGCCAGCCAAGGTGGTGTCAGCAGGCAGAAGGAGAGGACGGTGATGGGGGGGGGGGTGCTGTCCCCCTGATTGGCCTGCCAGTCACCTTTCACAGAGAGAGGCCACTGGCAGCAGCGTGATGGGGGTTGGGGCCAGCCATTTGCTGGCTGTCTTGGTCCCCCAATCAGCCTGCTAGTCACCTCCCACAAAGGGAAGCCAGACTGCAACATAAGCTCACTACCCCCCCGGGGATCGGGCCTAAGCCGTCAGTCAGACATCCCCCAAGGGCTCCTGGACTGCAAGGGGGCGCAGGCCAAGCTGAGGGGCTCTTCCGCCCCCACCTACCCCGCCCTGCCCCTGAGTGCATGAATTTTTGTGCACCAGGCCTCTAGTTACAACATATAACCACATGAATGACTTTTTTATCCATCATCTCTAATTCCAAGGTTCCACCATTTCTTGAGGAAACCATGCATATCTAAGGATCACCACCTCCATTTACTATTTGGTTTCCAAAGAGAAACAAATAATAATGAATAGATCACAATTCTCTTAAGAAAATGTCACAGCATATATCTGAAGGAACACAGAAAAAGTAGGCCAGATTTCCTGGTTGACATCCTGAGCAGCTCACCCTATATGAGTCCCAGCCAGGGAGGGGAAGGTACTTACTGTTATCGTTTGTTTAAATAGCATTAATTGTCTGTGCATGGCACAGGACCTATAGTCAGCAGCAATTATTACTGTAGCCAAGTAAGTTTCCTTTTTCACAGGATGCCTCACCTATTTGTGTTTTTATGTTCTTTTTGTATGCTCTATTCGCCTTTCATTAAAGCCAGAGTAACTTTCCTGTTTTGTATATGACATGTGACTGTTAATTGTCTTCATGCACATACAACAGTGAACCATATCCATAGAGAACCATTCCTTTTCTTGCTTGGTCCATTCTAGAAAACCCAGCCAGGGAACATGTCTCACCCTGTTTCCCCTAATGACTACTGGTTGCCCTTGCATCGCCAGCCTTCCCCCTTCCCACCACCATCATATTTCTGAGACAATCACCAACAAGAACATTGCCTGGTCATGTTTTGGTCAACTTTAATTTCATAAATAGAAAAGCTATAAATATAATTTTAGTCATATTTTATATGAAATTATTAATCTCAAGTGAGATTCTGTATATGCATAAAATCTGGGAGTCTATGTTTAAGTTTAATTTTGAAAGCAGTTATGCTACCTACAACTTGAGTTTGAAAATTTAAAATGTTTCAAAACTAGAAACACAGTATTTTCATTTTAACTGAATTTTGAACCAGTTCTTAAACACTATACCAACCCATTCCACACAGACATACAGGCCACGTTTTGAGAAAGCAAAGAGTCAACTTTAGAAAAGGAAACTGAAAGAAAAGCAAGAAGCACAAAGTGAGTGTCTAAAGCACCTCAAAATTCATGCAAATTGTTGCAACGGGTATTTCCCTATGCAGTTCCATTGTGCATACCTGCACCATATTTGGCCACTGAAACTGAACTGGTTTCCCACAGTAACAGCCTTTCAGTCTCCTCTTGAGTATAAACAAACCCTTTCTTAAAATATTCCATTTCTATACCCCTAATGGTCAGCAATCACTACTACCAATGTCTGCAATTACATTTCAAAGTGTGATTATTGAAAACTCGCCCCTTCTCAGTTATCCCTTCTCTTTTTTTCTAAATGTTTTTCCAATTCCTAAAGGACAAGGCTCTAAAAACTATTACTCTTAATTTCCTCTATAACATATCATGTTCTTCATTCTAAAAAGAAATTAAATGGTTCAAAATCAATTATTCAAAGAGAACTCAATATCCAATACTAGCAAGCATTTGCCAAACCCCTTCTAAAGCAACAATGTAGATTTTTGGATTTTAAGTATTAAGATTGTAGAGGCCTGAGCCCTCCATCTTGAAAAATACCAGTGTGCAAAACATAGTTGCTGGCACACAGAAAAACCATCACTACTAGTAAATGGTTAGGCACTGAAGATAATTCTCTCACTTCCTGGAACCATATTTCACATAGAATAGACTCTAACTTGCTTTACCAGGAAGTTACACTTACCTTAGCTGCCATTTCCTCCAAGCCACTCCACCAAAGCTATGAAATTATATTTTTTTTGCTTTAACATTTCATTTTTCTCAAATAATGAAAGGGATATTGACAGAATCAGAACAGGCCACTCAGATCAACATGTACCCATGGACAATGAATTAATGAAAAAAATGTAATAAAAATCAAGATGCCTAAACATTATTATTCATCTATTTCTAAGAATTTTTGAATGTGTAATATAGACTGACATGCACAAATATAAGTCTATGTATATCCTCTTTATCCTTCCAAAGAAATAAGCCTTCATAATGCTTCTATCACGTAATTTGATAGTCACTGATAACTCAGTTCTAATACTTATACAAACCAGTAGCATATCTTCTTTACTGACAATACTATAAAATCCACTTACTGCCCTAGCCCGTTTGGCTTGGTGGATAGAGCATCGACCTGCGAACTGAAGGGTCCTGGGTTCGATTTCGGTCAAGGGCACATGTCCAGGTGCATGCAAAGGGCAGCCAATCAATGATTCTCTCTCATCATTGATGTTTCTATCTCTCTCTCTCTCCCTTCCTCTCTGAAATCAATTTAAAAAATATATATTTTTTAAATCCACTTACTTTACTTAAATACCAGAACTTCTCCACTGTATTTCTTAGCCCATATTGTAATTCCTATGACATGCCACAAAACTTGATTCAACAAATTCAACAAACAATTCTTGGGTAGTGGCCCATGCATGGATTTGTGCACATTGAAAGGAAATTAATTAGAAGAAATATTTTAATATCACTATTCGCCCTTTCTCTATAATAGAAGTGTCAGAGATGAAAGAAAATTAGTAAAATATAAATAAAAATAATATATAAATTGATTAATAAACAATAACATAATATAACAATAGACATGACATAAAAACAAGAAAAACATGACATAAAAACATAAAAACATTAATAAAAATAATGACTGATAAACTGATTAAACTTATTCTAATATCTCCTTGTATACCACATTAAGAATAAAAACACTTTCAAATTGCTTGACTAATTTCCCTTGTGATGAAGTAATTACAACTTTAACTACATTACTTGCTCTTTGAACTCGAAAGAAAGCAACATATAACTGACCATGTGCAAAAATGGGTTCAGGTAGGAATATTTCTACTCTGTCTAGACTTTGTCCTTGTGATTTATTAATAGTTATCGCAAATGCTGGCATCACGGGAAACTGTCTTTAAATTAATTTAAATGGAAGGCCAGTGTCAGATGGGGACAAATCAATTCTTGGAATCAGAACAACCTCTCTTTCCACAGATCCTGCTAATACTTCAGCTTTGATTATGTTAGATCGCAATCTTTTGATAATAAATCTAGTACCATTACAAAGACCCCATTTACTATTAAGGTTTCTCAGTAGCATGATGATTGCACATACTTTCAATTTTAACTTATGACACAGCATTCCCAAAGATGTAATACTATTAAGAAATTAGGTGAGAAAATTTTCCTTTTTGGCATCATCTGTTGAACCAATGGAATCATCACTCAAAGTGTGAATATATCAAGGTGTGAAAAATCTCCATCGAAAATATCCAAAATTTCTTCATTTAATTTACAAACGCGCTCATTTTTAGGACAAAGAATCACACATTTAGAAATATTTTTAATGTTACCTATAGATATACTATTTTCAAGGTAACTTCAAAGATAGATTGGTTATGAGTCATTTCAAGGGGGATTTCAATAATATCCATTCCGAGAGCTATATATGTATCACACATGAGCGAGTCAATGTTTATTTTTAAATATCCAGTGCATCACATGTACCAGCCAGTTGGTACACACACACACACACACACACACACACACACACACACACACACACACACTCTAGGGGCCCAGTGCATGAAATTTGTGCACTGTTCCTCAGCCCAGATTGCCCCCTCTCACATATTGTAAGCCTTCAGATGGTGTCCTATTGATGGCTTAGGCCTGCTCCCTGCTCCCCTTGGAGAGTGGGCCTAAGCCTCAGTCTGGCTTTCCTTTGTGGGAGGCGGCCAGGCTAATCAAGGGAAGCCACCAGCCCCATCACCCTGCTGCTGCAGCCACTGCCAGTCACCACAGCCACCAAGGTGTTTTCAACAACACAGACTCCAGTCCCTTCACCATGAAAAAATGACAACTTTCTTTAGGCATTTTCAAGAAGTGTTTTTCATAGGATATGACATTTCTTTCTTTCTTTCTTTCTTTTTTTTTTATCCTCACCTGAGGATATATTTCCATTGATTTTTAGAGAATGTGGAAGAGAAGGGAAAAACAGAGAGAAACATCAAAGTGAGAGGAACACTTTGATTGGTTGCCTCCTGCATGAGCCCTGACCTGGGTCCCGGCCATGGAGAAGCCTGAAACCTAAGTACATGTCCTTGCTCAGAATTGAACCCAGACCCTACAGTCAGCAGGCTGAGGCATTATGCACTGAACCAAACTGGCTAGGGCAGGATATGATATTTCTTAGCCCTCCAGCAGTGGACCTTCATTTTTTTCTCTAGGAGTGTGGTGGAAAAACCCTAGATCACCTTTTTGGATTCTTATTACCCAAGTTACTAAGAATATTACCAGTGGCATACAGGGAGCTTAGCCAATGAGTGGTAAGAAAAGGTGTTTCCTCTGTAGTTCACTCTCATCACTGGTTCCACCGTTGCCCCTCCAATTCCAGCTCCACCCCTTCCAGGCCTGTAACTTCTGGCCGAGGATGCAGGCCTGGGCAGGGACCCCCAAGTCCCTCTGATTGCTGGCTTCACAGAGCTCAGGCCTCTGCAATCACCAGCTCTGATCCTGCCCCCTACCATCACCAGCTCTGCCCTTGCCCCACTGGCAGCCTCCGGCCAAGGCTACAGGCCTGGGCAGAGGACTCACAGACCCCTGTATTGCCAGCTCCACCTGTGCCCAGACCCCTGCAATAGCAGGCTCTGCCCCTGTCCCTCAGATCACTGGCTCTGCCCCTGCCCAGGCCCTGAGATCACTGGCTCCGCTCCTGCCCCCTGCAGCCTCTGGCCAAAGCTACCGGCTTGGACAGGAGACCCCCACACCCCTGCTTTGCCAGATCCACTGGTGCCCAGGCCCCTGTGATCTCTGGTCTTGCTCCTGCTCAGGCCTGAGGCCTCTGGGAAAGGCCTCTGGCCTGGGCAGGGGATCCCCAGCCCCATCTGATCACCTGTTCGGCCCTTGGGCCCCCTACCTCCCCCACCACCTGCCTAGCTAACAGGCCTGACCACTTCAGTGGTGGGGCTGAGCCGGACTGGGCACTGCCATCTTGTGGCTATGGGGTTGGCCATTTTGTGGCCATGGGGTTGGCCATCTTTGTGTCGGAGTGATACTTAATTTGCATATTACTTTTTTATTAGATAGGAAGTATATGTAAAAGGCACTGTGCTAGACACTTAGACAATTATTTTATTTATATTCACAACAATCCTGTAATGTAAACATTAAATCTCCTACTTTTCAGACACAAAACTTGATATTGTTCAGAGAATTTAAATAACCTCCAAGTTGCCTAGTTAGTGAGTTGCTCTGTGTTAAGATTTGAAACCAGGTGGTTCATGCTTCAGGTCAAAGTCTGTGATCTTCCTTCAACACAACCCAGCCTCTTCTCATTTACTTTGAAATAAAAAGTGAAGGTAAACCAAGAAACTAGCTCCCATTGACCCAATGTCCCAGCAAGGCTGGCTGGAAGCAGGTTTCTGGTTTTTTTTTAATCTTCTATAATTGACACACTGTTCCTTTAAGCTGGGACCTAGGCAAGTAATGAAACCTCCTCTCTGCATCAGCTCTGGCTTCTATAATGAAACAATGTTTCCCTTAGAAGTCAGGCTTGGTCTGCTGTTTGCTTCAGCTCCTGAGGCTTCTATCATTGAAACAATGTTGCAAATATGTTGTTCCCTGGAGCGGAGAGAACCCCAGGCAGCCTGCAAACAGTTTCACTCCTGCTGCAACGGAAACTGCCTGTTTACTCAGGAGTGCCGGCCTCCATGTTGGCTGGGTTAATTTGCATAGAGTCACACTGATTGGCTGGTGGGCGTGGCTTAGGTGTCCTGAAGAAATGGTCAATTTGCATATTATGCTTTTATTATATAGGATTATAAAGTGCATAATATCTAATCTAATAAAAGAGTAATATGCAAATTAACCCATACTCTATTACACGCACAAGTCACACCCACCAACCAATCAGGAGAAAATATGCAAATTAACTCAACTAAGATGGCGACAGTCACAGGAGCTGGAGTTGCCCCGAGCAATGGAGGAAGCCAGGGCCCTGCAGGCCCTGAGCTCTACTCAAGGCTACAAATTTTCAATAATAGAAGGTAAACAAACCCCAGATACCTGCCAGGCTGGGACCTGGGGTTGCCAGAGGCCACCCAGGCTTCAAGCAGAGGACCAAGGCAACAAAGTTTCAATTATAGAAGTTAAATAAATCCCAGATACCAGCTTTCAGCCAGACACCCCAGTAGGGACCCGAACCCTGAGAGACTGTGGGCAGCCTGAAAATGGCCCTCAGCCCCTCACCCAGGCGGCCACACCCCCATGGGGTGAGGGTCCCCACTGGGGGGCTTGGCAAGCCTGCAAACAGCCATCATCAAATTTTTGTGCACTGTGCCTCTAGTTTCATTGATAAGTCAAAATGTGTAGTGCTATAAATTCTTGTGCCATATATCCACTCACAAAGAGTCTTTTCAATTAAGGAATCCGATAGCACCACAATTTTTCACATTCAAAGAATTACTGAACTTTCACTCTCAATGTGTTTAAAGGCATTCTTTTGCTTGAAAACCACCCCAAATGTAAAGTAATAAGAACGATAAAAGAGTTTGTAAGAAATGTGAAAGGAAGAATCAGATGTCCAACATATAACTAACAGGAAATACCCAAAGAATATAGAAATAACAGAGAAATGGAGGACAGAGCAATATTAAAGAAGATAATGACTAAAATTTTTCTATAGCTGACGAGAGCCACGAATCTTCAGACTCAGGAAGGTAAGTCAAATTAATGTAGTGTATATATAATATATAAAGTTCAAAAGTACCAAAGACAAAGAGAAGATATGGGAAAAAATAAAAATATGGAAGATTTTCCACAAACCTAAAACATTTAGACTAGCAAAAAATTTCTTTGCAGCCAAACAGAGACCAGAAAACACGTTTTTAAATACAATAGAAAAATTGCCAACTTAAAACTTTATATTAATGTAGCCTAGAACTTTATACTAATAATTTGAAACTTCTTTCAATAATGGGGGTGGGGAATTAAGACATTTCAGAAAAAGACTGTAATTACCACAAACAGGCCTTCACTGAATGAACTTCTTAAAAATGCAAGTTATAAAGGAAAGTAGACCCTAAAATGAGTGAGATGAAAAAGGAAAAGGAAGCAAAGAATCTGGTAAAAAAAAATATGGGGTGAATACTAATAACCAGTTGACTAAAAGCAAGGACCTAAAATAAAGAATAAAAATATAATCTAAGTTTGAAGAGAGGAGCTTACAGTTTAAGCTTTCTATAAATGCTATTATTTTGGGAGGATAAGAGAGATATTTTTTACCTTCAAAACTTTATTAACAACTTATAGGTAACTTCTTTAATAAAAGTATAAAAATATAATAATGATTAAACAAAGGAAGAGAAAAATTAGAATAAAAACTCAGAATATTCAATAGAAGGTAGGAAAGGGCAGGAAAAAAAGCAAAGAACCTTGATAAACAAAACACAAAATATGAAAGAAAATATAAATTCACATATACAAGAAATTATAACAAATGTAAATGGCTTAAATTCACATATCATAAGATAATCAGATTGCTTTTTAAAATAATTTATCTATATTCTATTTGAGACATACCTAAAACTTTAGAGAGGTTGAATACAAAGGAGTGGAAAAAAATATATGAGGGCAAAAGAAAACTAAGGTGTAAGTATTAATTTTATATAAAATATGTCAAGAAAACCATTTTAGGGATACAGTGAACCACCACACAATGACAAAACCTGAAATTTACCAGGAAGACATACAGTTTTGAATTTGGCCTCAAAATACTTGACCTATAACTTCGTCTTAAAATAACACATTAAGAGGGAATCCAAGATGGCAATGGAGTAGGTGGATGTTACAATCACTTCCTCCCAGGACCAAACTGGAATTAAAATCAAAATACAGAGAAATCAACCTGAATAACCAACTGAAGATGGGCTGAACAGAAATCTTACAAGCAAGGGTTTACAGAAGAAGCTGCATTGAGAATGGTGAGAATGGTGGGAATGGTGGAGACATGAAAAGGTCTGGCCTCGCTCCCACAGGTGGTGGCTGAGATTCCAGAGGATTATCTTAGCTGCAATGATCCCCCATGAGAAACATAAGGTCTCAAGCCTAAGCTGGGCTCCTCAGCCCAGAGCACCAGAACCAGAAAAAGGCACCCAAATAACATCTGGCTGTGAAAAGCAACAGGCATTCTGTCCAACAAGGAGAGACAGGAATCTGTTAGAGACACAGGTGCTCTCTGAAAGTCCAATGCAAAAGAATCTCAGTGTAGTGGAGGGAGGGTAAAGCAGACTAGAGTCACTTGAGGAACGATTGGGATTTGTGGCTCTGGCTGGGGAGAAAGGAGAAGGGGCACCCACTAGAATTACTGTGCTACGTACATTTCCTACACTATAGACACCATCATTCTAGAATATAGCACTCCTTACCATAGGGCATCAGGTAGGGGAATGCAATAGCCCTACCCTCTATATTCTCTGTTGCCAACCCTGCAAAGCTTGTACCTTGCTGAAAAGCCAGCTGCCTGGGCCAAGGTATGGTGGTCCTGGCAGACTCAAGGGTACCAGTGATTGAGTTGTGTGGCTTTGGGTCAAGGATTATTTCCCCACTTTCCCATGAATTTGATCAGTGGTGCCACTCTCACACAGGGGATCCACTAGGCACACCTTTCAGGCTCCCAGTGGCCTACCCTCCTAACTCCTGGTGGCTCTGATCTACTGAGGTTTGGGAAGAATCTGAGACAAACTGAGTGGTGTGGCTGTGGGGTAGGGGCTACTCTCCCCCCTTCCCCCAAAACTGACTGGCACCTCCCCATCAGGGGAGATCCACAAACCCTATCCTCCTGACTCCAGGTGACCCTGTCCTGCTGAAATCAAACTCCTGGCAAAATCTAGGACAGACTGAGTTGTGTGGCTCAAGGACAAGGACCAATGTTCCCTCACAAGCCAGACTGTGCAAAGCTTGCCATTCACACAGCCAAATTTTGATATGTTTGAGCCTGATAAACTCTGCTGGCCTCACCTTGACAACTCTCTGACCCACCACAAAGGTGTGAGCACCCAGCAGGTGGCAACTAGATGTGGTATACCCTCAAACATTTGCTGAGTGGCTTCAAATCCAACGCTGGAACCCAGTTTGAATTTGTACCAGCTTGATGAACACCACTCGCCCCTAGCTGGTGACTAACTAAAACCTTACTCATGCAACTTGAGTACCACCACAGGCCCTTTCAGCGACTGAGCTGAACAGGCTGCCAGCAGATGCAGACAGGCAGAGGCAGATCTTGGGGTGCCGTGGGAATTTTGCTGACCTTCCCCAAGACCCATAGTTGATAAAAAAACAGACTTGATGCATAGACTGGTCCTTCCACATACACTCAGTCCCAGGAGAGGCAGCCACAAACTGTGGATGGCTTTGTAGCTGTACCAGGTTGCCCAAGGCCAGTCACAGACAGTGTCTGCACCAGAGTCCCTTCCAAGAGACCCCAGAATAAACATACCCAGTCATCAGCGTCAGACAACATAAAAAGAATCCAATTGGTTTCACAATCAGCATATCAAATGGAGATCTCAGCAGGCAAAAGATCCTGTTGAGGTGAATTCCCTGTGGTAAGCACCTACAGAGCAGCTTGAACACTACTCTGGGTTGATTCTCATAATTAGCAATCTTGAGAGTCACCACCATGAACAAAGTGCCCAACAGCAATCAAGACTCAATTACAAGAGGAGAGCTTACAAAACACATACAAGGGACATTACTGGAGCACCCAGCTCAGGTGATCAAGGAGACTGTGACATAGGTTCCAGAAGGCACCTACTACATAAGGCCACACTACCAAGACTGGGAGTCATAGCAGATATACCTAATATGTAGAAACAAACATAAAGAGACAGCCAAAATGGAGAGACAAAGAAACATGCCCCAAATGAAAGAACAGGAGACATTTCTGGAAAATTAGCTAAATGAAACAGAGGGAATCAGCATATCAGATATAGAGCTTAAAAACAAAAAAGGTTATAAGGATGCTCAAGCAGCTCAGTGAAAACTACACAGCAGGTATAAGGACATACAAACCATTAAAAAGAACCAGTCAGAAATAAAAAATACAATATCTGAAATGAAGCACACACTAGAAGGAATAAACAGTAGGTTAGATGAAGCAGAGGATGAAAATTAGTGATGTGGAAGAGTGGGTAGCAGAAAACACCCAAATAAGAGCAGTAAAAAGTAAAAAAAAAAAAAAAAATTACTGAGCATAGTTTAAGCAAAGTTTGGCACAGCACGAAGTGTAACAACATTGGCATCATTGTGGAAGAAAGACAGTAAGGGATGGAGAAACAATTTGAAGAAATAATGGTTGAAAACTTCAAATAACCTGGTGAAGGAAAAACACACACAAGTACAAGAGAGTCCCAAACAAGATGAATCCAAAGAGGCCCATAGCAAGGCACATCATAATTAAAAAGGCAAAGTTTAAAGACAAAGAGGGAATCTTAAAAGCATCAAGAAAAAGATACTTAGTTACCAATGAAGAAGCTCCCGTAAGACTGTCAGGTGGTTTTTTTTTAACAGAAATGTTTCAGTTCAGAGGGGATTTGCATGAAATATTGAAAGTGATGAAAAGCAAGGACCTATATAACCAAGGCTACTTTACCCAGCTAGATCAACATTTACAACTGAAGGAGAAACAAAGTGCTTACCACAAAACCACCATTATAAGAATTGTTAAACAATCTTCTTTAAGAAGAAAAAAGGGGGTGAAAAACACAGGAAAATAGTTAAAAAGAAAAAAATGGCAATAAATACACACCTATCAATAATCACTTTAAATGTAAATGTTTTAAATGCTCCAATCAATAGATATTGGGTAGTTGAATGGGTAAGAAAACAAGACCCAAATGACAAGTGCTGGCAAGGATATGGAGAAAAGGAAACCAGTCATACACTGCTGGTGGCAATGCAGACTAGTCCAGCCACTGTGGAAAATAGTATGGAGTTTCCTCAAAAAAATTATAAGTGGAAACTCCCATTTGACCCAATAATCCCACTTCTTAGGAATATACTCCAATAAATCAGAAATAACGATCAGAAAGAATGTGTGCATCCTACGTTCATAGCAACACAATTTACAATAGCTAAGATTTGGAAACAGCCTAAAATGCCCATTAGCAGATAAGTGGATTATAAAATAGTGGTACATTTACACAATGGAATACTATGCTGCTGTATAAAGGAAAGAACTCTTAACCATTTGCAACAGTATGGATGGAACTGGAAAGCATTATGTTAAGTGAAATAAGCCAGTCAGAGAAAGATAAATATCACATGATCTCACTCATTTGTCGAAATATAATGAACAATATAAACTGAGGAACAAAAATAGATCCAGAGACACAGAGGCATCAAACAGACCGTCAAACCTCAGAGGGAAGGCAGGGATGATGTGTAGGGGGGTGTGGAGAGGTAAGAGATCAACCAAAGAACTCAAATGCATATAAGCATAACCAATGGACACAGACAATAGGGGGTGAAAGGCTGGGCTGGGGGATGGGGACAGGCTGGGAGAGGACAATGGCGAGGGGAAAGGGGACATGTGTATTACTTTCAACAATAAAGAATTTAAAAAAAAAGAAAACAAGACCCATATATACACTGTCTTTAAGAGGCATACCTCAGAGAGCAAAATACACACAGAATAAAAGTAAAGGGATGGAAAAGATACTTCATGAAAAAAACACCTAGGGTAGCAATACTTATATCAGATAATATTGACTTTACTAGTAAAACAAAGTCTATAGTAGGAGACAAAGAAGGACACTATATAATGAGAAAGGGAGCAATCCAATAAGGTGATATAATCATTGTAAACATTTATGCTCTCTACAAATATAAAGCATCTAAATATATAAAGCAAATCTTGCTGTACATAAAGGAGAGATTGAAAGTAATATACTCACAGTAGGGGATTTTAATACCCCACTGACAGCAATGAATTAATCATTCAGACAGAAAATCAACAAGGAAAGGGTAGCTATAAATGACACATTTTACCAGATGGATTTAATGGATACCTTCAGAGCATTTCACCCCAAAGCAGCAGAATATACATCCTTTTCAAATGTACATGGAACATTTCCTAGGAAAGATCATAGGTTAGGACACTAAAAACTCTCAATAAATTAAAAAGATTGAAATCAAATCAATCATCTTTTCTAACCATAATGATAAAAAAACTAAAAATCAATCACAAGAAGAAAACACACAAAGACATGAAGGCCAAGTACCATGTTACTAAACAATAAATGGATAACAATGAGATCAAGGAAGAAATTAAAACATACCTTGAAACAAATGAAAATGAGAGCACTACAACCCAAAATCTGTGTGACACAGTGAAAGCAGCCTTATGAAGGAAAGTCATAGCTGTTATAGGCGAAATAAGAAAAAGCTCAAATAAACAATCTAACTTTACACTTAAAGAAACTAGAAAACACAAAGCCTAAAGTGAGTAATAGAAATAAAAATGATCAGAGCAAATATTAACAAAATAGTCATTAAAAAAAGTAATACAAAAGATCAATGAAACGAAAAGCTGGTTCTTTGAAAAGATAAACAAGATTGACAGACCTTTATCCAGATTCATTAAGAAAAAAAGAAGCCTGGCAGGTTGGCTCAGTTGCTTAGAACATCATCCCATACACCAAAAGGTTGCTGGTTCAATTCCTGGTCAGGGTGCAGACCTAGGTTATAGGTTCAAACCCTAGTCTGGGAATGTATGAAAGCAACTGATCAACATTTTCTCTCCCTCTCTCACTACCTATCTCTCTCTATCTCTCTCTCTCTCCTTCCTTCCCTCCCTCCTTCCCTTCTTCTTGAATGGGGATTTTTATAAAGGAAAAAAGAGAGACTACCCAAATAAATAAAATCAGAAATGAAAGAGAAGTAATAACTGACCCCACAGAAATACAAACGAAAATGTTATGAACAACTAAATGCAAATAAATTGGATAATCTGGACAAAATAGATAAATTCCTCAAAACATACAATCTTCTACAACTGAATCAATAAAAATAAGAAAATCTGAATAGACAGATTGCAACTAATGAAATTAAAACAGTCATAAAATGACTTCCAACAACAAAATGTCCTGGGCCAGATGGCTTCACAGTTGACTTTTATCAAACATTCAAAGCACAGCTACACAAGGCAGGTGTGGCTCAGCAGTTGAGCATCAACCCAGAAACCAAGAGGTCACTTGCAGGCTTGATCCCCCATAGGGGGCATGCAGAAGGCAGCCGATCATTGCTGTTTCTCTATTATCAATGTTTCTCTTTCTCAATCCCTCCTCTTCCTCTCGCTCTAAAAAATTTAATTAATATATATATATTTTTCAAAAAGAACAATTAACACCTATCCTTCTCAAACTATTATAGAAAATTCAAGCGGAGTAAAGACTATCAGGTTCATTTTATGAAGTCAGCATTATCCTAATTCCAAAATAAGATAAAGACACTACAAAAAAAGAAAATTATAGGCCAATATCCCTGATGAATGTAGATGTTAAAATCCTCAACAAAATATTTGTAAATCAGATCCAGCAGCACATTAAAAAGATCATATACCACGATCAAGTGGGATTTGTTCCTGGGATACAAGGTTGGCACAATATCTGCAAATCAATAAATGCGATACAGCACATAGACAAAATGAAGAATAAATATTACATGATCATATCAATAGATGCAGAAAAGGCATTTGATAAAATCCACCCATTCATAATTTAAAAAACAAACAAACCTCTCAGCCAAGTGGGAATAGAGGGATCATACTTCAACATAATAAAGGCCATATATGACAAACCTACTGTCAACAGCATACTCAATGGGTCAAAACTAAAAATATTTCCCTTAAGATTGGGAACAAGACAAGGGTGTCTGTCCGCTTTCACCACTCTTATTCAACATAGTACTGGACTTCCTAACCACAGAAATCAGAAATAAAGTTTATATTTTATTTATATATCAGAAATTAATGAAATAGAAAATAAAGCCCTAGATGATTTGGCTTAGTGGATAGAGTGTTGGCCTACAGACTGAAGGGTCCCCGGTTTGATTCTGGTCAAGGGCACATGCCCGGATGCAAGCTCAGTGCCCAGTAGAGGGTATGCAGGAGGCCAAGGATCAGTGACTCTCTTTCATCATTGATATTTCCATCTCTCTCTATTTTCTCTCTCTCTCCCTTTCTTTCTGAAATCAATAAAAAAAATTTTTTTAAAGAAAGAAGTAGAAAATAAACCCCAAAAGGATGGTAACTTACATCAAAAGTGATTTTTTTAAAAATACAAAATTAAGACAAACTTCTGAATGAATAAAGGAAAACAATGTACAAATTTACAGTATTATGAATTAAAGGGGAACCAATTACAAATACAGTAAAAACTTTTAAGTTACAAAGGCCTTCCCTTATTAAATATTTAGTTGATCTCCTAGAAATTTTTCTAAATATTTTTAAGATTATGACACTGTCTTAATGTATATGTAATGCAATGAAGCACAATGTTAAACAGGATAACAAATGTTGAAGTGCCGAGAAAGCCATAAAATTCCAAGAAATTCCACTAATTTCTATTATTTGTATTTATGAAACAGTGTGACTTGTTAAATCACTTTGCTGTTTTCTATCTAAATTAAAGACTGCTGAAGGGCTCAAAATGATTACTTCAAATTTCCACATGTGTCTAAGGTCTTTTTTTCTTCTTCCCCTCTTGTTATGTACAGCACTTGTTATGAACTTGGTAAACTACAATGCTGTTAGAGGAAATACAAGAAGTTGATTATTGATAAAATGGCAATGTTTCAAAGGGCTTTTGTTTGTCTAGTTAGAAAAATAATGTAATTTGCAGGTTGTTCGTTTAGAGCTTGCAGAAAAAACTCTGAGTATTACTATAAACAAGAAAAAAACTATACAATAAATTAGGAGTATGTCTTCACCCCATTTTAAGAAAGCAAATCTGCAGCACAAAGATCTCAAAAACTCTATTAAGATCAGAAGCAGAACTGAAAACAGTGATCTAGCTATCATAGTCATAATGTCCCTTCTGTGTCTCTCTGTTTTTTTTTGTTTGTTTGTGTTTTTTTTTTTTTTTTTTTGTGGATGTGTTTTTTTTTTTCCAATAAAAACACTGATCTGAAACAACATCTTGTAATCAGGTGATTTGTATAATGAAAAAACCCTCTTTGAAAGCCTTGCCATGTATAAGCTATATTAAAATATATTAAAAGAAATGGGATCTGCCCTAACCAGTTTGGCTTAGTGGATAGAGCATCGGCCTGCGGACTGAAAGGTCCCAGGTTCGATTCCAGTCAAGGGCATGTACCTGGGTTGTGGGCACATCCCCAGTAGGGGGTGTGCAAGAGGCAACTGATCGATGTTTCTCTCCCATCGATGTTTCTAACTTCTCTGTCCCTCTCCCTTCCTCTCTGTAAAAAATCAATTATATATATATATATATATATATAAAAGAAATGCGATCTGATAAGGTTCCATTTTAAAAACAAGTGCCCAGGAAGCACACGAGAAAAGGCAAGGCTTAAATCATACCCTGATGGCCATTGCTAACTCTAACATTGGACAAAAATATTTTCAAATTTTAAGATAATCCTCCCAAATACTTGAATTTTAGTGTCCTCCTGTTGATCTCTCATTTCACAAGCAAATCTAGCTACCAAAAGCCAGTTCTAAAATATATAAAGTATCCTCATTTTTCCTTGGAATGAGATAAGATCTTCATTAAAAGATGTAGAATTTACAAGTTTGTCTTGAATTGAACAAAACTTCTCACCTTTTCCATGTTAGGAAGACATCATCAATTTTATTAGTTTATGGAAAGAAGAAATGCTATTTTATAATTAAACTTTCTTCAGAAATGTCAGTGCAAGGAGACTTAGGGGTAAAATTTAAATTCTTAGAAACAATGAAAAATAATGTTCTTTCACAACAAAAATCATAAAATTTGTACTTTCTACCACAACTCTAGTTTACAGAATGCTTCTTCCAATCCTTCAAACAGAGCTACATTCTGAGGATTAAAGATTATTTCTCAGAATGGCCACTCCCACAGGAATGTGGGGATACAGGTTAGACAGCCATCAGGATGTTGTCTCTTTCTGCACATTGTTAGCAATCAAAAAGGATGCCAAGCTTCTGAAAAAGCAGCCAAAACAGATTCCTTTTTATGGTGTGAGAATATTTTGTTAAAAAAAAAACACTGTTCTCTTCTTTACAGGCAATGTCTCAGAGAAATAGGGGGTTCTAACCAATAAACCAGCTCCTGGCTGTGTATTTCACTCTCGGAAAGTAAAATCAGTCAGTCACTGAGAGTTCTGGAAACAACATGATCAAAGGCTGTAAAAAACTTTCATTTGTTGGCACCTTCTATTCTCGAGTCTCTCAGAGATGAAAATTTAAAGCTAAGGTCCCTATTCTTAGAATCACAACACCCCTAAAGTTGCCAAGAGTTTTGCTACCTCGAGTTAGTCTATTTTCCTACGGTACATTTTTTCCATGGGTCTCATCAACAGCAGCCTCTCCAATGTCTTGAAATAGATTTTAAACTTTGTGAGGCTTTCCTGTGTAATTCAGGTTCAAAATGTTTGTTCCTCTCTAGGAATAAGTTTTGCTTAATCACTTTTATTGTTCCTGGCCACGTTTTTTGTTTTAAGACACTTTGTAACAGGAAAAGACACAATGACACATAAACTAACATAACCTAATGTAGCAAACACCAAGAAGCAAAGGTTAAAAGCCCAGATCCTTCAAGCACAGGTTACATAAGCAACAATAAATTAATGTTTCCACAAATATAATATTCTGATCATGTGAAAAAAGTGGAAAATGTGTTTTTTAACTGCATTGAAGATATTTTTACATGTGCTAATTAAGCCCATATCTAGTCTAAGACAGGAATTGGGTTCCTGACACCAAGCAACCATTTGACATTTAAAGATAAAATCCCTGAGAAAGCTTTCAGCCAAGAAGTTGGGTAGGTAGTGACATATCACCACCACCATCATCTTTGTTGCTATCACCATCACCATCAGCATCAAATATTCATGGCTTTGCTCTGCTGGAATACTCAATATATCCCAGAGGGTATACCCAATGGTAAATGTTTCCCATATGACATCTCTCCTACTTTGAAATATAAAAAATTAGTAATTTTTACATGTGATTTATTTTAAAAGAGAAAAAATTTTAATATGAGACCATGTTTAATTTTAAGTATAGAAATATGAAATTTATGAAAGTTTGAAAAGCAGGTTCTCTGCACTATTTCATCTAACAACTTTTTATTCCTATTTAATAGAAATATGAGGAGACATTCCAAGTACTTCAGAAAAGGAAGCGTTTTCAAGTACTTATATCTAAAATTTTATTAACTTATCTTTTTGTTCAAGCTGTTTAAGAATGCTGTATTTGATTAGTCCATCTGAAGTGTGTGCTCAAAAGTAATTTATAGTATTTCTTTAATTTTCTGAAATTTATATATATTTCCTCACTATATGTTAGTGATAATGTCATGATTTGATTATATACTATTTAGATTATCAGCTTTCTTTGACATATTCTCCGATTTAGAACTATCATAGACAATAAACTGGATTGAAGACAACTCAGTTCTTTTACAAGGCAGTGTGTTTGCAGCATCCTGAGCCCTTGCTTCTTTTTCAAATAAATGGACTGTCAGCCTCTCCTTCAAAGGCCAAAAGTCAACATAAGTCCATCATGCCTCTTCACCAAACTGAAGAAGAAATATATTTCATTCTGTTAATTTAATTTTCATGAGGGAAGAAAAGATATGAAAAGGCTACAATGCCAATGTTGGTTGTTGTGGAGGGGGCATATATCATGATCAGACAGCACAATATTCTAAAGTCGTCCTGGCTACCAGCTTGAGGGTGGCTGGGACTGGGGTGGTAGTGTGAGGACAAGAAGAACTCACATAGACCACCCACTATCATGTGGATGATATTAGTCAACATCTTAGAAGACTTGTAATTTAATTAGATGCCACTAGTATTTTCCAGTAATTTTTACATGTCAGTAAACATATGATAGCCACCTACTATTTCACAAGCTACAAATAAAAAATTCAGGTGAATATAACAGTTTACCTCAAAATTACTCCCAGAGAAATGTCAATTTCAAGAGTTCAATTCCTAGAAGACATGTTTTAACTAAACCCAATACTCAAAACAGGAGTTAAAGACCTTATAATTGAATAAATAAGATAGCCACATCCTGGTCACTTTAAAGCTTGCCCTATGTTACTACTTTATGTTACATGAAATCAACTTAATAGGTGTCAAAAATAATTATACATGTATATATGTTCCTGGCTTTCAAAGAGTTTAGAGGATGTACATCCATCTTTTATATACCCTGATACAACCCCTCTGAAAAGAGATACATTTTCTTAATTTTTTCCATTTAGTTAGCAATTCCTTTAAAGATTCATGACTCAGCCCTGGCCACGTGGCTCAGTTGGTTGTGGGTTCAATTCCTGGTCAGAGCACATATCTAAGTCATGGGTTCTATCCCCAATTGGGGCACATACGGGAGGCAACCAATCAATTTTCTCTCTCTGTCTCTCTCCCTAACATATCCTTGGGTGAGGATTAAATAAATAAATAAATAAATAAATAAATAAATAAATAAATAAAATAGAAAAAGTCATGACTCAACATTAGGGAATATGTCTTAAAAATGTGGTAATATTAAAGTAGATGTGTCTGCGGAAAAGTAGACATATGTAAAACTTTAAACAATAAGAAAATAAATAAAGTAGATGTGACCTATCAACGTAACCTGTAAGAATTCTTACGAGTTTATTTGAGCCAAACTGATTAACAATTGCCAGAAAGCAGAAGTTTAATGGACTGAGAAAATGCTTCAAAGAATGGCAGTTTTGCACCTTATTTACATACCAGAGGCCTGGTGCATGGATTCATGGTGGGGTCCCTTGGCCTGGCCTGTGAAGGTAGCCAAAACCAGGTCTCTAACATTCGGGGTCCCAGATGCGAGAGGATGCAGGCCAGGCTGAGGGACCCCACTGGTGCATGATTGGGGCTGGGGAGGGACTGGGGGAGGGCTCCATGATGTGTCCAGCCCATCTAGCCCAGTCCCAATCAGCCGGACACCAGAGCAAGTTAACCTACAGGTTGGAGCGTCTGCACCCTAGTGGTCAATGTGCATCATAGCGACTGGTCAAACAGTCGAACAGTCAGACACTTAGCATATTAGACTTTTATTATATAGCATTACAATCGTAGGAGACCTAAGTGGGTTATATAAAATCCACTGGTAGATTAAGGAGGCTGGAGAAAGCAAAGCAAAACTTGGAAACCTCTGGGATTGGATAAAAAATAAAAGGAATAGACACAAACTTCTTTTACATAGGATAGTTAAAAGTTAACAACTAACATGATAACAATAATAATGAGTTTTGTGGTCTCTGCACTGGTGGAAAATTGTGCCCTGAGGGGTCTGGAAAAGGAAATTACCTTGACATTCCAAAGGTATATTATCATTGATGCAAAAAGACAACAGACAGGCTCAGTTAAGGCAAAGACTTACCTTTGCCAAGAAAGACACTGGCCTACCACTGACTACCCACCATGACTCACTTGTAGCTAGGAAGTTATAATTTCAGACCATCCTGTGCCGTTATTTCAGGTCTGAGTTTGTAAGGCCTGCCCTGCTGGCCTCCCTGAGTTTGTCAGGCTTAGTATGTTGCCCCTTTTTTGTCCATGGAGTAAAGAAAAACAAAACAAAATACAAATGACCTATGTAAGTGTGAGAAAAGATAGGGGCAAATAAGAAATTAAACAATTACAGAAAGAAAATAACATTTAAAGATTCCACTGATAGGGGCAAAAATAGAATATTGGGGACTAGCTTTGGTTATGGGAAATATTAATCATGCTCTGTTAACCATTATTGCCTTGTGTTATTAAAGAAAGAACATTCTGGCCTGGCTGAGAATTGTATGTCCCAGGACCTGGGAATCAACCTCGGAACCATTCTCATTCAAGAACTGCCTATTATCATGGAAAGATTAACAATCTTGTTGCCCAAACAATGGAGCCCCAACCCAGCCTCCTTCTTCCCCATGCTGGTGATCCCTACTTCCCCATGTAATCCTTGTCCTACCATATATAAGCAGATGGTTTATGAGGGGTTGCAGAGCAGATTTTTGTGGAAACCCTGCTGCTCTCCCATACTGCCAGGAGTATTGGAATAAACACTCATATATGATTCAACCCTGTTTCTGCTTAATTGGCTCAAGTAGTGACAGGCAGCACGGACTCATTAATTGTCTGGTTATACTTTACTTCTTTATCACTTTCAATTACCCAAGAATTCATCGTAAAACTGTTTACTATATCAGTTTCAAGGGAGCTGGAAGCCACAGAAGTTATATTTCCATAAGATAAGGGAACTGGGGGTAGCAAAAGGTACACACAAACTAGAGGGAATCTAATCTAATAAAAGAGTAATATGCAAATTAACCCTCACTCCATTACACCCACAAGCCACGCCCATAAGTCATGCCCACCAACCTATCAGGAGCAGATATACAAATTCTGTCAACTAAGATGGCAGCAGCCATGGAGCTGGAGTTGCCCTGGGCAATGGAGGAAGCCAGGGACCTGCAGGCCCTGAGCTCTACTCAAGACTACAAAGTTTCAATTATAGAAGTTAAATGAATCCTAGATACCTGCTTCTAGCCAGGCACCCTAGTAGGGCCCTGAACCCTGAAGGGGCTGTGGGCAGCCTGAAATGGCCATCAGCCCCTCACCTAGGCTGGCCAGGCATGCCAGCAGGTGGACATTCCCCAAGGGGTCCCAGAGTGGGAGAGGGCACAGGCCAGGCTGAGTGACTCCCCCCCCCCCTCCGAGCACACACATTTTTGTGCACCAGGCCTCTAGTAGGAGAATAATAAGGGATAAGGAGGGAAGCTCATGTATTTCAGGTGAGACTTGAGCTCAGGAGTTGCTATAGTGACCAAATCAAAGGGGGATAGTGACCAATCAGAAGGGATATTGAGGCACAAAAAAACTCTGCAGCCTTTATAAACCATGAAAAAGGGACTTGGTGGGACTCTTTCCCCCTCCCCACATGGGAGTCTGTGTTTGTTTCTCAATAACCTTGACCTTTGCTATTCCATCTTTTGTCCATGGTTTCATTCTTTGACTCCACCAGACAGAGAGCCCGGGAACCATCCTGCCCAGGGAGACACCATGTGTTTCCAGTCCTAATTCCTCATTTCACAAGCACCATAAGACCAGGAGCAAGAGAAAGCCCTCCCATAAGAAACAAAAATATGGCCTGGGACACCCTGCTGCCAACACTAAGATTGGTGTGTGGGGTGGTAACAGGAAGTATCAAACCTTGAGGCTGGATGTGGAAAAACTTCTCCTGGGGCTCAAGGGTAGTACTGGCAAAACAAGCATTATTGATCTTGTCTACAATGCATCCAATAACGAACAGGTCCATACCAACCCTCGAATAAAGAATTGCATTGTGCTCATTGACAGCACACTGTACCTTCAGTGGTATGAGTCCCACTACGCACTGCCCCTGCACCACAAGAAGGGGGTTAAGCTGACTCCTGAAGAAGAGATTTTAAACAAAAAGTGATCAAAGAAAATTCAGAAGAAATATGATGAAAGGAAAAAGGATGCTAAAATCAGCAGTCTTCCACAGGAGCAGTTCCAACAGAGCAAGCTTCTTGCAAGCATTGCTCCAAGACCAGGCCAACATGTCAAAGCAGATGGTTATGTGCTAGAGGGCAAAGAGCTGGAGTTCTATATGAGGAAAATCAAGGCCCAGAAAGACAAATAAATCCTCTTTCCTCCTATATTAGCTCCTGTAACCAAGATGTTTATTCTTAAAAAACAATAATAACAACAAAAACAAACAAACAAAAAAACTGTTGACAAGATAATAAACTCCAAATATTTTTTAAAAAATATGTTTCATTGATTTTTTACAGAGAGGAAAGGAGAAGGATAGAGATTTAGAAACATCGATGAAAGCAACATCTATCAGCTGCCTCCTGCACCCCCCCCACTGGGGATGTGCCCATAACCAAGGTACATGCCCTTGACCGGAATCGAACCTGGGACCCTTCAGTCCTCAGGCCAACGCCCTATCCACTGAGCCAAACCAGTTAGGGCTAAACTCCAAATTTTTAAAAAAGCAATTAACTACTAGGAAGTTGCTATTAGAGTAGAATAAAGCCTTTTATGTGTGTGATAATATAAAGATCCCAGGACCAATGGTGTGAATGGAAGGGTAGGAGATTTGAGAAAAATGACATTAATATCTGTTAAGTCAAAATTATTGCAAATGGTTATGTGTAGTGTGACGTTTATGTATGTTTTAAAACCACTAAATAATATCATATTGTTAAATTGGAATGGTGGGAACTTGAGCATCTATTTTATTATTTTCTATAAGTTTGGAATATTTCATAATTTATATTTTTAAACTAAATTTTAAACAAGGAAAGTAGACAGGGTAGAGTTAATAAAAATAGCTAATGTCCTTTCAGATTGGTGTTTCAGTTTCTTAGGATATATTCCTAGAAGTGGGATTACTGGGTCATATGGGAGTTCCATTTTTAATTTTTTTAGGAACCTCCATACTGTTTTCCACAATGACTGCACCAGTCTGCATTCCCACCAGCAGGGTTCCTTTTTCTCTACATTCCTGCCAACACTTGTCATTTGTAGATTTGTTGATGATAGCCATTCTGATAAGTGTGAGGTGATACCTCATTGTCATTTTAATTTGCATCTTTTGAACATTAGTGACTGAGTATTTTTTTAAAAGGCAGTTCCACTTTTATTTTTTTTTTAATGTCTTCTTTTTTTAAAGTATATTTTATTGTTTTTTTACAGAGAGGAAGGGAGAGGGAGAGTTAGAAACATCGATGAGAGGGAAACATCGATCAGCTGCCTCTTTCCTGCACACCCCCTACTGGGGTTGTGCCCACAACCAAGGTACATGCCCTTGACTGGAATCGAACCCAGGACCCTTCAGGCTCTATCCACCAAGCCAAACCGGCTAGGGCTGAGCATTTTTTCATATGTCTCTTGACTTTCTGTATGGTCATAGCAGCACAATTTACAATAGCTAAGATTTGGAAACAGTCCAAGTGCCCATCGGCAGATGAGTGGAAAAAAAGGTGTAGTACATTTACACAATGCAATACAATGAGGCAGTGTTTAAAAAGAAGGAACTCTTACCATTTGCAACAATATGGATGGACCTGTAGAGTATTGTGCTAAGCAAAATAAGCCAGTCAGAGAAAGATAAGTATCACATGATCTCACTTATATGTGGAATCTACTGAACAAGATTCAGAGATATGGAAGCTTGGAATAGACTGATGAATTTCAGAGGGAAGGCGGGGGTGGGTGGAGGGAAGAGTTTAACTGGGGAATTTATATGCATATATGCATAGACCATAGACACAGACAATAGTGTGGTGAAAGCCTGGGAGGGGAAGGGGGTCAATGGGAAAATAAACAACAACAAAGGGGACTGCAAAGAGAGCAGAGCTACAGAAGACCCCTGATTCCCAGTGGTCAACCCCCCCTCCCAAAAGAACCCAAAAAATCCCACTAAAAATTAACTGACATTATCATAATTTAATGCAATATCTGGTTTATTGGGAATTTGCATTTTAAAGCTTAGCATATTTGTTACATAGCACAAACCTTGCTAATCAGGTGCTACCTTTTACATATGAAGATAATGCAGCTGACACCAGAGGAGTGAATGCTATGCTCAGGCTTGAACTTTGGAACCTTGTTTTTAGAATACCGATAGATTTGATAAAAGAGCTCCCCTCTCTCTCGTAACATCTCAAATGTGAGTCAAGGATTTAGAAGACAAGGAGCCAAAATCAATCCAAAGTCTAAAAATAGCTGCTTTTCTTAACTTCAGGGCTATTCAAGGGTATTAATATGTTACATTATATTGTCCATAATTAGAGTATCAATACAGACCACTGACCCATTCTCAGCAAACACTGAACTAATTTAATGGTTTATAAAGACAGCAAACTTCCTGTCTTGCTGGATTTGCTCACTGTTCCTTCTGAACTTTCTCAGGTGACCTAAAGTGAACAAGCTCAGTGAGTACCAGGTAGTAAATACAATAGTACCAATAACGCCGAAAGACCATCAAAGCCCCAATTTGTTCCAAATTTCATGTTCTTTTTTTATTTCCTTTCATCTTCCTCCTCCAAAATCTACATCAGTACCTGAAAACAATATACGAACAACCTTCCAAGCACCAAAGAGACAAAAAGTAGCCCGGCCAGTGTGACACAGTGGTTGAATGTCATCCAATTCACCAAGAGGTCACTGGTTTGAGGACATATGTCTGGGTTGCACTCAATTTCCACTTGCATGGGGGGCATGCAGGAGGCAGCCAATCGATGTTCTCTCTCATCGATGTTTCTCTCTCTCTCCCTCTCCTTTCCTGTCTTTCTAAAATCAATAAAAATATTTTTAAAAGAGACAAAAAGTGTGGGGGAGCACAGGAGACTTGGTTGAAAGTCTATAAGGAGGAATCTCCAAAAGGTTGGGGGCCTTAGAGGGACCTTGCTGAAGGCGGCAGACCCTTCCATGACTTTTCCAAACAAGTCTGAGCCCCTGGATATTTACCAGAATCTTTAAGTTCTGTTGCTTAAAGGACACTGTAGACACGTGTCTGCCCAAAATTACTTACCCTACTGATTGTGTTTAAAAGATACACTTTCTCTCAGACTGCTGTTATAATAAAAGCCTGAAGAGGCAGGCGATCGAGGCTGTCTGATTCCTTTAGCCAGGCAGTCCCTTAGCTCTCTCTTTCACAGCAAACCTGTGCCAAAGTAAAGATTCACCCATCACTCAGGGTCTGCTGGTCAGCCCCCGCAAAAAAGTAGAAATGATACCATATAAATTATTTTTAAAAAGCAAAAACATCTTGTCATGTTGACATTCAGAAAATTCTAGGACCAAAAACAGTATTAATGACACTACAAATGTATTATAGAAGATAGTTCTTAAATGATCTTTGTGTGATTTACTTCAAAGGGTGATCAGCAATTGGAAAGAGAAAAAAACCTGATATAAATTAAAGCATATTTTTACTTGAATTTTACTACAACCTTTGTAGTTAACCTACCTCAAGTTTAAGTAAGTCAGCATCTGCAGATTAACGATGGCCTCAGGAATGACTCTGATACAATTATGATACAGATTAAGAATTTCCAGTGATACAAAGTGGCACAATTCCATTGGAACTTCAACCAGTCTGTTTTTAGATAAATCTATGAGGAAAAGAAAGAATATTTTGTCAATACATCTTCAACATAATCTAATACAATTTTATCAATGACCATACTTTTTTCTTAGTATGTTGTAAAATAATCATTATAATCTACACTTAGATTGACATTATCATTTTTTTGCAACACTATTTGTATGATGTTGTGATCTCCCTTTATTAGTATACTAGAGGCCCGGTGCACGAAATTTGTGCACTGGGGGTGGGGGGGGTGGGGGGGTTTCTCAGCCCAGCCTGTGCCCTCTAACAGTTCAGAACCCCTTGCTCCTTACTTGCTGCTCCCTACCGCTCAGCTTACTGCTCCTTAGTGCTGCCACAAAGGCTCCTGTACACCACTGCAGTTGCCAGCTGTGAGCTTGTCTTCTGGCTGAGCAGTGCTCCAAGTGTGGGAGTGCACTGACCACCAGGGGGCAGCTCCTATGTTGAGCATCTGCCCCCTGGTGGTCAGTTCATAGCGACCAGTTATTCCACTGTTCGGTTGATTTGCATATTAGGGTTTTATTATATAGGATTAGTCCAAGATATATGATAAAACAAAAATATTCAGGCAAAATGGCAGCAGAATAAACGGATGTGTCCCGAGCTTTGTTCCAGAGCAGATAGAATGAGCAACTAAATCGAATAACATCCATCCTGAATTGGCGAAGTAGATACAGCTGGTGAGACAATTCACAGCCAGGAAGGGCAGAGGATGCCTGGAGAATGGTAAAATCAGGGATCTGAGCTGGAGAGAACTGCGAAACCTCCGAGCCAGAGGGTCAGAAAAAAACTGCATGGCACTGAGGCCACGCCCCTTGGTACAGGCATAGCATGACTATGCAAAGGAAGTCCACAGGGCTGCTGGCGGCAGGAGATTCTAGATCCACAGCCACGTGAGACTGAGCTCAGAGGGGGTGGCTTACACGGCTGCCTAGGCCCTGCCGTGCCAGCGAGAGAGGGGATTGCAGAGGCACAGTTCTTTCCCCTCTTTGTGGTCTTTGTTTTTGCTCACTGAACCTAATTCATAGGACCTTTCAAATACAGACATTCACCCGTGGCTGAGGTACAGGTAGAGGTGAGGACTTGTGAAGTCTGGGGAGAAGCTGGGGAAAGGAGAGGGTTGGGGACAGGTGGCCACGAGTCTGATGCTGAGTCATACCTGACATGCAGAACCTAAGCAGCCATTTTGTCCTGAAGAGATAGCCCCTTCCTGCAGTCTGCAGGCAACCAATATAGCCACACCCAGACTATACCTGAGTTGCACAAAGGATACAAAAAAAAAAAAAAAAAATTTGAATAGTCCCTGAGAGTCCACAGGGACTGCCCTAAAGAGAGGCCGTCAGTCCCAGCAACAGGAACTGAGAAGCGGCAGACAGTACAGAAGAGTGGGATCTTAATCGGTGGAAAGGAATGACAATTCATTTTTTTTTATTTTGTTATATCTATTTCTTCTTTTTCTTTATTTTCCTTGTTTGTATTATTTTTTCATCATTCTAATTTTTTATTTTATCTTATTTTTAATTAATTAAAAAAATTTTATTATTAGTAGTAGTATTAGATTAGTATTAGTATTATTTTCCTCCCTTTTTCTTCTTATTCACTCATCCTTTTTCTACTTCTATGTCGAACTGAGGTCCTCCCCATATTCATCCATTTTCTTAATCTTACTTTCTGCATATAAGATTTCGCCCCCAAACTTTTAACTTGGTATTTGGTGTTTGTATGTTTTGGTTTATCTGCTTGTTCTCTGGTGTTTTCTCCATATATATATATATATATATATATATATATATATATATATATATA